>JUDQ01000176.1:0-19374 GCA_000812075.1 Scedosporium aurantiacum
TTTTTTTTTTTTTTTTTTTTTTTTTTTTTTTTTTTTTTTTTTTTTTTTTTACATATACTACTTCGTAGTATGTTTGTTTTTCCTTCCCATCCCGCCCGGAAGCTATCTCCCTCCCTGCTTAGCTGGCGGTGGCCGACCTGGAAAAGCATGGCGTCCTACCAACTAGGGCGCTTTGCGGGCGCTGGAGATGCACCTTGCCTTGATTGTGCGCCTTTTGCTCGCCGAATTCGAGAGAAAACCGAGTTCCCCCGTCCAAAGGAATGTACTCTGTAGCATCAGATTCGGCCGATCTCGCCATCTTACCCCCCCATCTTAGCCCAACAAAGGATTGGCAGTCTCCCTTCCTCATGATGCCTTTACGTATATGACTCGCCGAGATAAAAACCTATCAAGCTTTGTCTTGGGGGGGGGGGGGGGGGGGAGGAATGGAGGTCAATTTAGGTTGCTGGGTATCTTGTCCTGTAAGTCGATCCATGATAACAGTCTCGATAGACTCTTGATTAGGCTGCTATCTTGGAGCGAGGGAGGGAGCGAGGGTTGTCTTACTGGCATTTGATATCTTCCCATATCTTCCGCGCGGGATGTATTTCACGTACGAATCTTGTTTTGCCGTTGATAACTGGTGAGGTTGCAGCCCCTTTATCTCCAGTGCGAAATAACTTTGTGTCTCGAGAACTACATCTCATTACTTGAGACAAACCTGGGCGATACAGGAAGGACGTTTCCAGTTTCTTGGAGATGTGAGGAGATCTCTATAAATGTAAAAATTATATGTTAGCTTCCCTGTCGTCGCGAGAAGTATCTCTAGAACTCTCAAAACAATCTGTGTCGATGCTGCCACCATCCCCAACTCCGAGGTTGAACATTAGCAAAACGCTTTCATCCGTAAACAAAGAAAAAATGAAGAAAGTAGCAGAGTAATCATAAAGTAGATCAAGTATATTAATCTGTATCCGAAGCCGAGAGCTTTTCTTTCCTCCCTTGTATCCCTTGTAAAACGAAGAAGAAAGAAAAATACACGCCAACAAGCACAAGGACAAAGGGAACACAGCAGAATGCAGAACAAACAAAGAAATAAACCGAATAGCTTGGAGAAATGAGTCCAGAAGACCGCCCGAGGAACTCCTGGGAGTTGATGATATCTAAAGTAAACTATTGACGGCTGTGAGGGCCCCGTCCATCCCAAGACAAAACATAAAAAAAAAGAAAAAGGTTACATCTAGGTTCTGCTTGATAGAACAAAGTGAAAATGAAAGAGCCAAGATGGATATAGCATCCATGACAAAGAGTAGTAGAATGAAGAACAAGACCAATGAACAACAATAGACAGGAAAATGCAAATGAATGTATCGACACTAATAGAGGGTATATATAAATAGGTGCATGTAAAGGGTCCCCCTTTCCATCCCCCATTCCATGCAAATTAAAAAGAAAACGTTTGTCCTTTGACAAGAAATATGAACAACGTCGCATTAAAACTGCAGGCGCCCCCACTACTCGTCATCCTTTGTAGAGGCCAAACTTGACCGCCGCGAGCTCGAAATACCCCGACTCTCAGGCGTCCCATCTCCGCTTCCCGTGTTCTCCCTCGCTAACCTGCTCGTCAAGGCGCTCAATTTCCCTTTAATGCCGCCCGCAGACCTCCTCCTCTCGCCACCAACGATATTGGGGCTAGAATTGGACCGGTGGTCTACAGTCAAGAGGCCGCTAAGCGGGTTGAGACTATGCCTCGAGGCCGGCCGTGCGGTCTCCGCCCCGAGCACTTGGGACGGCTGCGCATCTTGCGGCGTAGGCGGCGTCATCATCAGGAAACTAGGCACCACGACCGGCCCGCCGATGCCGGAGCCGGTTCCATGCGAGCTGGAACCGCCGCCGGTCCTAAAAGATCTAGTGCTGGCTACGCTAGAACTCCGGCTTGTAGATCGTGGGGCTTGGCTATGGTCGTAGTTGCTGCTTCTCATAGACCGGGGCGGTGAACGTGAAAAGTCCATGGGCGACGTCCCGAACAAGCTGGACGAGTCGTCGCTGTGGATGCTGTCTGTGTAAGGTGACCCCATAGGGTGTGGGGTCCCGATAATGGCCGAGTTGCTGGCGAGCTCGCGCAGCTTGCTCTGTTGCGCCGTGTTGGGCCTGTGCTTCGAAAACTTGTTGCCGATGATCGCTCCGGTGTGTGATATAAGCGCTTTAATGACCGCTTTCTTGAGGGCTAGCGCCAGGTCGAGATTCGACCATGTCTTGTTTCGCCATTCGATCGTCGGCATCCGGAACACGAAATCATGAACATCCTCGAAATTGCGATTGTCCTTGCCCTTGTAGCTGAGACAGAGCTCAACCGACGGCATTTTGATGTACGCAAAGCTCATGTAGCTGTTCGCCCGCTCCATCATCTTGGTAAGATCATCCGACGCCTGTTGCTTCTCATCGAGCGGCGCCTTGCTGCGAAGTACGAAGCGGGACATCTTTCGACTTTCGTGGTTAGAAGAAGAAGACGCTCCGTCCTTGAGCGAGAGCCCGGTTGCCGATCGACCGACGGTACCTGGCCGGGGCGCAAGAGATTCTCTCGACGTCTTTCTGCTCAACCCCCTTGGCGTATTACCAGCCGACTTGAACAAGCGGAACGAATGGCCGTCCATTGTGTGAACGCTTAGTGCCTTCTTCGGGCTCGAATTACCCGAATTCAGAGTGTTAGAATCGAGAGTAGGATGTAGCCGAAGCTCGAGGGATCCCGGTCGCGTGTTAAAGGTCGATCCTTTGTCAGTCAACGGTGTGGCTTGCGAAGAACTGACAATCGATGAAGTATCGTCGTCGTCATCGTTCTCGCCGGGTAGCTGCTGCTTCAGCAAGAACGGTGAGTCGTCACGAGCCCCAGGTTCCGTACTACCTTCGACACGGGGGAAGATGTATTCGAAAAGCTGCTTCCCAACTTCACGTTCAAGTTGAATTTTCATGGGAAAGAGGTCCACCTCGAAATGATCCATAACAGGGATACCAGCAATATCTTCAAGCATGTGCCAGCAGACACGAATCATATGTCGGTTGCCAACGTCGTTAAAGGTACCTCGCTCACCATCGACGTAAGGCGCAATGATTTCGGGATACATAGCGTGGGGTAAGAGGTTGAGACCAAGGATCTTGCCCACCCGGATAAGATTGACGTGGGAGCCATCCGCGTTGTCGGTACGGTCGTACTCGACGTCGCGGAGTTGTAACTCGACTAGAGGCTCCATGGTGTCCTTAATAAGGTGCCAGACGATATCCCTTGCCGAAATTGTCCATTTGAGGAGAGCATTCGATTGGCTCATCTCCCCTCCCACAGTTTCATGCTTCTGCTGCGACGTGGTGATTGCCTTCATGAGGAAGAATAAGTCATCCTCACAAGTAGCAAGGTCCCTTTCCAACACCACACGATCCTCCCACCCTTTCTCGCCCGGTGCCTGTGCGTAAATCTGGAGATGCGTCTTGATGGATTCCAGTTGCCGGACACGCTCCTGAAGTTTATGTACCATTTCGGGTGCGCCGCTGAGATCGCTAAAGTCGGACGCGAGCATAATCTTCTCAAGCTTCTCACTTCTCGTCTTCTCCGCTGGCTCATTGTACATCAAGAGGTCCAAGACAATGACGTACATGGCGTAGTATTGCGACGAGTTGCAGAGTGCCCTTGCTTGGGGGAACTCGACCCAGAGGTTGTCGATCCTGCTCTCGGTAGGCTCGGCGGAGTCCATGTTAACGCCGTCCGTGTTGACATCGTCGGTGTACTTCAGACGAAGGTTGTTAAATTTGTCGTAGCGTAGCGTGGCGGATGTCTTCTGAACCACGCGCCTGAATCCAAATGGATCGGCCTGGTAGTCGAAGATGACCTCCACCGGAACCCAAGGGGGCCAAGCTGATCCGGACGGCGCACCGTACCTACTACCGGCGTACATCGATACCAGGCCGGTCTGGAACCACTTCTGGTGGGTAACGAAGAACTGGGCACTGTCCATGTTCAGAAGGATACGCCTCTGGACAAGACCGCTGACGGGATCAGATATGCGAGCCTTGTCCATCACCTCAACCACTTTTAGGTCCATGCCCTTTGCCGTAACAAGAACCACGTGCTTCTTGTTCTTATCACTCTGTAGTTGAATTTGGGGTGCAATCAGGCGAATATGGTACCCACTGCGAGGTGTGAACTCGGCTGCGATGCCACAAACAAGGTCGGAGATAATTGTACCAATCTGTCCAGGTTCGTTCTCCTCCGCATCCACCATATTCTTGCCGTCTTGGAGAATACTTTTAATGCGATCCTCAATATCCTTGCGTACTTTTTTCGTCGACGAGCCAGTCTCCGGTGGTGGAGCCGTTTTGCTTTTTCTGGGAAAGGAACGCGAAGAGCCTTTCCCATCTTGGGTCGACTTAGCCTTGGTCTGCTCTTCGACGATATCGAGGATAAACTTGACTGCAGGCCGAGACAAGTAGTAGACAAAACCGCGTCGCTGGCTGTTCTGATGGATGTACCTCAAAACAATGTTTCGCAGCAGATTGTTCCACTTCAATTGCATATTGTGGACCACGAACCGATTCGTGAAATCACTGTCGAATTCTGCACCTGACGGCAGGGTCATCGATCCTCCGGCAAGCTCGAGAGAAGTATCACCATGGTTTTCTTCACCGTTCCCATTCAAACTTGACGAATCGCCCGAGGACGACCCCTCTTTCGTCATCTGCTGCAACATATGGTCGAGGAACATTCTCTTGCGGCAGAGGAGTGTCGTATGGTGGCGCAACGCCTCGAGCTCTGCCAGCATCTGCACATCTTGGCCCTCATCGCGCATCACGCGGAATTCTGCTTCGCCAAGGGAGAGTGCATGGGCTTCCATCTGTTCTTCCAACTGAGCGAGCCGATCTCGAATGAGTTGAGCCTGCACACGTCGAGGATCATCATCGTGGCTCATCATGCAAAAATGAGTAGGCTCTTGTCCGAACGGACTGGTGCGGTCCGGGTCGCCGGAGATGATGCCCCCGATATCCGTTTGTCGGAAATAGGTCAGGCGCGGAGCCGAGGCCAGCGGGAGGATTTTGACATCTGGATTCCTTTCCGCTGGAGAGACCCAGCCGAGCTCCACAAAGTCGTCCATGTCGATCCAGCTCGGATCATTATCGGGGATGGTAAACCTCGAGTAATCTGGCGAATCATTGTCTTGTTCGCCAAATGCAGCCCCCTGGCCTGCTCTCCTGATTGATTCGGCCATGCTGTCCATAGTTGCAGAGACGGCTCGTACATCAGCAGAAACGAGGTCAAGTTGTGCAGCATGTATCTTAATACCAGTGGTCCGCGCTTTCGACTTGCGACCTCGGTCTCGCGTATTGAACTCCTCTCGCCTCTGGTGCAGATCGAGCATGAAACTGTCGAAGCGAACCTTGAGGCCAGTGGCAGAGACGGCATTCTCAGAGGAAGTGGCCTCCATGTTCTTGTGTTTATATATATGGCTGAGGAATAAGGGGGCGAGAAGCAGGTTATACTTGACGGTCGCCAAATGACGACCAAACTTCTTACTATTCAGCTCTCTCCCAGGGAAGAGACGGCCCTGGCGAATGGGTAAAGAGAGAGGGCTCCCAAAGAGGGCCCACCAGGCAAAGAAGTGAGTAAAGAAACGTGGGGTGAAGTGGACAGTGTTGTAGCTCTTTGATGGGTCGGGCTCAGATGCCGACCAGTCACGACTTGCAGGAGCTCTGATATCAATGGAAAGGTGGATGTGTTGACTTCGGAATCCGCGAAAGGCGTCATATGGAAGGCCATCTTGCGACTTGGCATAGAGTGGCGATTTGAGGACAATATCGTAATGAGGTCTGAAATGGAAGCTCCGCGTACCATTTTCGATCGCACGCTCAAACACCAAACCAATCATCCACTGGACATCACCGGAAAGCTTCATGGCAACCTTCTTAAAGGCAGCGCTTGGCTTGGTCATATCGTCGCCGGGACCATCGTACAGGCCGCGACGCCGCGCCTCTTCTCGAACTTCATGGCTGTAATCCGGAACTGCAAGGACGTATTCTCCACTGTTCACTGTCATGAATTTCTTGGGGTCGTCATCTGCATTTAGCGTAAGTCGGACATCATTTCTCCAGCACATAAGGAACCCAGCACCATAGCCGGTCATTAGATACGGGTCCCGGGTGCCTTTGAGTGCTAAATGCACGTCACCATGTTCCTTCCATGCGACGTCGATGCGCGAGTGGAAGTTGAGTCGAAGCTTATCCCAGAACCCTACACGCTCAGACGGATCTAGTTGCGGTTTTGTGAAGGATTCAATCACCATCATCATGTCTTGCATCGCTGGTTGGTAACAAGGGCCCCATGTTATCCGAGTTGGCAGAGCCGTATTGATGTCAACGGAGATGTCGCAGTACGACTTGACGGGTCCAATAGTACGGCGGACGTCGATAGAAAAGCCGCGGTCATGGTGAGATCCCAAGCCACCCGTCCCGGGAGGGATTACCTGGACTCGAACCTTCCGAGCAGACTCCGGTCCCCTGAATTCCTCTGCTATGACAAAATTCGTTTTGAGGGAGAGTGAGTGGAGGCGGGTAGATTGATCGGCTCTGAGGGTTGGGACATGGATAAATGGAAGGGGGTAGTCTCGAAGGTTAATTCGCGCTTCGTCCAGGTCAATCGATATGTGCATGGGGACGAGGAGACTATACTTCATATCGCGCGGCATTCCTTTGCCCACAGAATGCAAGAAATTTGGGAGATCCTGAAGAGGGAAAGATGGCTTGTCTATGACAATATGAAGGTCGGAGACCGAAGCCGAAAGCAAAGCTGGCCGGCTTGGTACTTCCAAAATATTCTCAGACTCTTCCCAGTCCTCGGGAAGATGGTCGGGTCCCCAGAATAGACCTCGCATTTCTCGGATAGTTTGAGACGCGGTTGCGTAGGCTGTGTTGATTCTTTTCTTCCAGCTCTGCGCATTATAAATATCGAGCTTCTCCCTCGCTTCGTTCTCGTATACCCTCGTGGTTCCGGTGAGCGTCGGAGGGTCGCCTTCAGGATCATATCGAGGGGTGTGATCGGAATTCACGCCATGCCCATGCCGTCCATCGGTGTTGTAACTCTGGTGGGGTGTTGGTGCTGAGTTGCTTGGTCCCTTGGCGTGGAATGTTGTACGCGAGCGCAACTTGGTAGATTCAATGCGAGACTCTTCTTCCCGAATACGCTTCACCTTGAGTTTGAAAGCCTCTTCGCGGGCTAGCCGTTGAATCTGCTCGGTGAGACCCACGCGGTATATCATTCCGAGCTTCCACTCGAACGCTCCATCTTCAAGTTCAAACAGGAAGCTGCGCGTCCGCAGCGAGACCTTGGGTACATGTTTCGGCCCCTCGGGACCCTTGTCTAAGATGTACTCATTCGTTCCCGTCTTAAACCTGTGATGAAGCTGTTGTACGGACTTGACGACGTTGACTATATTGTCCGTGATATGGTATACGATTGTCTCATGAGGCACGGCGACTCGAATAGCCTCTGCGGCAATATCAAACAACTTCTCTTCGCCGTAACTGCCTGACGCAAGCTTGTGGCGCGACCTCCGATAGTCTATACGCCAGGCTTTGACACTTACCACCCTTGCCCAGACTCGATGCATACGCGGCGCTCCGACATAGAGGCGGGCAAGCCTGGAAGTTAGATAAGGCGGTGACCAGCGCTGACGGCCAGCTTCTAGGCCGTGGACCTGTAGCATCAGAGGGGGGTCGTGAGGCATGTCCCCTTTGAGCTGAAGCAGGGCGACCTTGAAGTCCACAGTAAATAGCTCTGGCAGAGAAGAACCGCGTGGTGCTAGGGCGGGCGAGTTGGGAGGCGCAAGATGATCCATAATGGCAGTGGCCCGTGGTGACATGGTTGATTTTGATGGAGTGGTGGTGGTAGCCCTCCTGGAACCTAGGAATGCTTTTCGGAGGACCAAGGCAGCAAGGCCTACAGAGTAGTGGCGATAAAGAGAATAGTTGATTAGGATGGATCGGAAATTTGCTTGGAGTTGGAAGAGGGGTCCTTGGCCATCACTCAGAGCAGACAGGGCAATATCGAATCTTGGCATTCGTAGAAAAGGGTCCAGCTCTAACTTGTCAGCAGCTTCGACCATGTAGGTCTCGAGGCCCCTGACGTAAAACGCGAGGCGCCGTCCGTCTCCGGGCGTCTGCTGCTTCTTTCGAGGAGATGGGGAAGTAGGGGGTTTAGTAAAGTCTGCGTCTGGGGTTAGTGATCGAGTGCTAGCCCTTCTCCTTGATTGTCGTCGTTGAAGCCCATCTAGCCTTTGCGCACGATATTCCACTCCAACGGAATCAAGCTGGAGAGATATTCCGCGCCTGTCATCGGAGAGATGCTCATCAACCCCAGCCACCTCAAGACTAAAGTCGGAAGTCTGGATCTGGAGGTGCAGCAACCAGGACGGCATTGTTCGCAAAAAGTTGCGCGGGGATGGAGGTCGTCTGTCAGCTACCCGGTTGGGGTCGGAGTCAAGACGTAGTTGCTGGAAGATCTCCTGAAGGCCATCCGTGATCTCGGGACGGACAAGTTTGGCAGTTAATGCTTGAATATTGCCGTTGGCAACTACACATATGTTCGGGGCGGCGCTGATCTGGAATTTCATGTCAAAAGCTTCAGTTTGCAGGAGATCGAACCGGTTACCGATTGACGTTTGATAATAAAGTTCGTGAGACTGGAGTCTCGTCGTAGCGACGAGCGAGTAGTGTACCTCATCATATGTAGAGTGATAAGACTCCATGTCCAACGAGAACGAGGAGATGGATGAAATGATCAAATCAAAGTCATCGGACTCGGCGGATTGCTCGACCGGGGGTAGAGCGATCCTCACCACAGGCTCGTGCATGGAGAGCTTGATAGTCGCCTTGGGAAGCAGTCGTGACATTAGTACGTGGCGTCTCGACGTTCTTGGTTGCCGTACTTGCGGAGGACGCGGCCTTGATTTCAAGAGGGCGAGGACGAGGGCAATATGGCGTGGGTCAAGGTCAATAGAGGGTGAGGTGACCACGGAATTCGCGAATAATATGTTCGCATTACGCTCTTCGGGGCTGCCGTCCTTTGCTAGCTTAACTGTTTTCGAAGGAAGTGTTGTCCTGACAGTCGTCGTTGCCATCGGGACGTAAAGGATCCTTTCGGGTTTGCCCTGCCCGTCATCAAGACCAATCGACACCGAGAGCGCAGCGACAAGGGCTTCGTGGGCAACATCTTGAGATGGGAAGTACATCTGGTGGACTGGAGACTTTGGATCAAGACGATGGAGATCAAAGCCTACTTCCTTCATAGAAGCAGTTAACTGCAATGGGGTGCCATCCGAATGTACTTTCTTGGAGAGCCCAATAAAGCTCACAGCAAACTGTACTTCCTTGATTCCCTTAACCAGGGCTGAGATAAACTCCTTGGAATTGGCAAGAGTTTCCATGAGATCCTCATCTGCATGCAAGTCGTCAAAGCTGCCAAATGCTGAGCCTATGTTCGAAGGTTCCTGGCTCATAATTGGCCCGGCCACCTTTGGGGGTGCCTTTTTGCACCGCTTGTAGTGCTTGAGAGCTAGTGAAATGTCGTCATAAGGGATGTGGACACGACCCAGCTTGAGAGCAATGCTCATGTCGCGAAGGGTACCAAGATTTTCCGATAGGTAGGCATTGACATTGAGGGTGGCATTGTCAAGAACCTCGAGGGGCTCTCTCCCCTCCGAGGTGAAAAGAACGCTTTTCAAGCTCAGTGTCCACTCGGCCTGCTGATCCTGCTTTTTCCTGTCGGCTCTGGCGGCAAAGAAGAAGCGCGCCCGGTCTACCATCTTGCGACGAGTATCAACCGCAGCTGTTAGACTGCCAATCTGGACACTCCCGACTTTGACAACATTGATTGTCGAGTTCGTAGCGACAATATCGACCATTCGCAACCAGTGAACATTGTTCTGGAGTATCTTAACTCGGCGCTTAAACTTATTGACAAACCGATCCAACGATTCACTCTGCGAGGCCGGCTCTCTCATGTTCGTTCGTATCGTTGGCAGGGGTGTCTGCGGAGCTGAGCCGTGGGTGTGTGTATTAGATTCGTAACGACCGGAAGGGGCTGGCTCCTCGGCGTCGGAGTCTTCTTCGCGGATCTTGTGTGCATCACCCAACTCCTTCACATCGACGGTGGCGACGAGTTCGCTAATAACGATGCTAATCCATGTTGGCCTCGCGAAGTTGGGTCGGTGGAAGTTGAGGCCGAGACCTCGAACCTCGATTTTGAGACCATCGTGGGGTGTGTACGCAAGACGTCGGAGGGAGAAGTAGCCGATACGCTGGATGGAAAGACCGGTGAGGATGCGTAGTATTGCAAAGAGAACGAAGGAGGACAGGTATATTAACACCAAAATGGCCAAAAAGAAAGTAGGGTTGAAGAGGGCCATTGCTTCAAGGTCTCCCGCCGATGGCAGGGCCCGTCTGCGATCCGTAATCTGTTGCTTGATTGTTGCCCTGTGGGTAGGCGGAACTTCCGACGATACTCGACAGGACAAAATGATATTGCATACGGGATCGGAGCATAAGACCGAGTTCACTCGTCGGCCGACAAAACGATCAGATCGCTAAGCTCCATTTTCGGGGAGATGATAAGACTAGATCGGCGAGCGCCCAAGAGGCAAGAGCTATATGGAGCTTCAAGGCGAGATTCCGAAACTGAATAATCGCAACGAAAAATCGAGAACTCCGAAGAAAATCGCGGACGAAAGATCTTGCCGTCGGCCGGGATCCTGCGAGGGAAACGACGATTTGGAGACTGTCGTAAGAAAAAGCAATGGTGTCATGCACTGCTCGTCCCAACGTAATCACGACCAGTATGGACCTAGTGGAACAGGTCGTCGAGGAACCGGATATTCGAGATCGGTCTCCCGTACGAGAGGCGCGGAGATGAAAGGTAGGGGTTCGGTTCGTTAGGGGTGTCGAGTGGTCGGTGTCGACAAGAGAGAGATTGAGCCTAGTGCTGTGGTCGAGGGAGAGCTGGCATTTGCCAACATCGCACGGCTGGCCCGGATCGTCTAAGGGAGTGGCAATCTGCCCCAAATACTGAACGCAGGGACGGCGTAGAATTAAACTTACGCACGACTCACGAGGGAGGTGAAGATGAATCAGGGACCCGGTTCCTGACTTTGTTGAGTTTAGGGCGGGGAGCTTGAGAGACAGCACGCAGTGCTCCAGTACTCCAGTACTCCAGTAATACGTCGTACTTCGTACTTAAAGAGAAGCAGCGACAATGAAGCAAGGAACTGGAACCTTGTCTTCGGTTACTTCCGGGTTCGAATAATTGTTCCAGAGGGTTGGGTGGCTTGTTACCAGCTGTTACCAGTCGGCATAAGTTCAAACATCTTTCGTTGCGGCTCAACTCCCTAAATGCCCCCTTTCTTGACCTCTTGAGTGAGGTCGAGCAGGCATCAATTCTCCTACCTTTAGAGTGCGAAGTAGTTGACAGTTCATCCTTGTTTCTGGAGGCTCTAAAAATGGTGCGATACCCCCATCATTGACCCCTGCTCTCCCAGCATGCAGTCGAACGTTTTTTTGCGAACCTCTACCAATCCTCGTAACACTGACAACACATTTTGATCGACGAGTTCGTGCAACTCCAAAATTGTACAGATTCTATTGTAGCAAGTTCCAAATGGAAGGTGTCTATGATACAGGATAAATAAAAACCACCACGTATTCCGGGCCCCTGTTTCGAATCGACTGAAGAGTGTTCAGATTTCAGATCACGGTTACCGCCACCAGCTCTTCGTCTGTGAGTCTTTGCTCAGATTCTTCGGGGAAACGCCGTCCTTAGAGGCTTCTGAGGATTGTGGCGTTGTAATAGGGCCGCCCTCGGCCTCTATCTTAGCCTGCGCCTCAGCTTTCAGTTCGGAAATCTTGTCATCGATTAAGGCAATCTCGGCCTCGATCTTGAGCATTTTTTCCCCGATAAACGATTCGTATTCCTCGTCGGTGAGTTTTCTGAGAGGGCTGTACTTGGATCTCAACCAGCTTGAGCCCTCCTCTCCCCGATTGGCCATCTTCCATTCAGATAGCTTATTTGCAACGCCCTGTCCAGCGGCACCGAATATGGTGAAGACTATGGCTCCAGGCACGATATTTCGCGGACCACCTAGAACGGAAGAGCGGTCAGCAATTGGAATAATACAATGGTCCAACAACACCGCCCCTAGGGTAGCAGCTGCATACGTAATAGTCCCCCAACCATGCCAGCGGTTCCGCCAGCCAATGCGCTGACTTTCGTCTTGTCCGACATGCTTAGAGGCTGGCCACCTCCCCAAGATTGAGTGATGATAGACCTCGAAACTGAAAACGAGTTTGTTAGGTTTCTGTATATTGCTCCAGTGCTTCGGGGAGGGACGTACGCCAGTAGGTTGAGCCTAAGGTGAACCACTGTATGCTAGAAACCAGTCCGAACAAGACTGGAGGTGCATCTCGAATAATACCAGCGGCCACTCCGGTCACCGCGCCCGCACCGCCTAGAAGATAGTGTCAGCTGATATGTATCATCACCATGGCTAGATTGTGTGAGCATGAGAGAATGCGCCAGGCTGGGGGAAACGGACCGGCTAGGGCGCCAACCTTCAAGGATGGTGTGAGTAAGTCTACAAGCTCAGGGGGGAGAAGGCCGCGTCTCCGACCTCTTCGAGGCTCGACATCTTGAGGGTTGGGATCTTGCGGTTCACCCATTGTTGGGGATTGGGACAAAAGTCACTGGTATCAACAGGGTTTGCCGACGAGGGGAAATGGTGGTTTTTTTCATAAGCCGCACCGGCCCGCCAATTAAGGGTTTAAGATTTGAAAGCTGTCAGCGAACACGAGCGCCGAAAGGAGAGATGCTCGGGAAAGAGTAGCACAGCACAGCAGACGTAATGAAGAAAATGCCGGGTATGGCGCTTGGCGCTCGGAACTCGTTATCACAGGCGACGAGAAGTCTTCGTAAGGGAGCAGGATAGGGCTTGAGACTGGAGAGCAAAGTCGGTTCGACGCTCAATTCTTTGGATGGATGGAGCCGAGCTTGGACGCAGCTAACTCTGATTTGAGGGCTCTCATCATGGCTTCTTCGAGGTGCGAAGGAATTTAAGACAAGCGTCTCTTCAGAAGCAAGCTGTAAATGTTGAAGTACACAAGTACCTCGCCCAAAGTGCTGCTCTAGCCTTGGAGACAGTACTTGGTACTTTGTATGTAATCAAACTCAGGTACTTTGTTACTTTAGTGATTTTTCAACTCCGATGGAAGATTTCAGTGTTACTTCCCACTGGCGCTGTGACTGAGCCACTGGAGGGGACCTGCTGGTCTGTGATGAGCTGGTCCGTGCCAATGTACCAGAGTCTTCTGTTTGGCCACTGTCTGACACAACCCACCTGCAATGGTGGAGCAAATCTGATGTGGTGAAGCAGCACCTTAATAGTGTAGGCCTTGGGGATCGAGCTAACTTGCAAGTACGAAGTACCAAAGTTCCTCACTAGAATATTTCGCCAACAGCTGCCTTGGCAGTTTAGTGTACCTAGGTACAAGCCCCGGTTTGAGACTTGGAGGGGTGCAGGTACCTTATGCACCATAGAACAATGCAAGAGTACATCACTGGAGCTGAAGCATGTCAAGGCACAGTAATCCCCCAACCTGACCTGGTCTTGCTGGCCTTGCCCACCCACCCACCTTAACCCAGGCAAATGTGGCACTCACAAGTCACAACCAAATTTTTTCCCCTTTCTACCTACAAGGAAATTCAAAAAACTCTCGTCAACCTCAACCTCTCCACATTCCAACAAGGAACGGAACCGGAAAGTCGAGACACAACCCATCACTTTGTTGTCGGCTTTGCCTCAATATCCAGTAACCAAATTCTATCCAATCACCTCCAAAGCTCTTCACAACAGTGCACTCTTCAGTGAACTGTCACCTCTCTTATTTTTTTTATTTTCCCGCCCCAATCCCACACACCAAGTGATTCCTTCTAGAAGCTAGCCACCTATCCCCGGTTCAGCTTCCTTTGACCTAGTCTACGCGCATCGATAGGAACGTCGTTGCGCGTGGAGGACCTAACACCGCAATCATGGGTAAGCTACCTTGGCAAGCCTCATGCCTAACTATATCCTGTAGCTTCATCGTTTCTGACAACTGTCTTTGCAGCGCCCAAAAAGAAGGAGGCCCAGAAGATGTCTCTGGGCGATTTCCTCAACGATTCATGTAAGGACCTCCCCACCAAACAAGGTGATGGCATGGCGCTGTTTGGGCTAGATGCCCAACCTGTTCCTAGAGTCGGCCTGTCAAGTCCCCAGCGCCCTCCGCTATCCGACTTGTGTCAGTGTATCTTGAGCTAACGTCCATGTAGCGTTCGGTGGCTCCTGGGCCGATGAAGTTGAGGATACCATTGGTAGGCACTCTTTCCCCTCTACCCTAACCCTGATGTCGAGGCATGGAGGCATCATGCGGGCGCAATCCTGGTTCTATAACGGTTGCCGCCGCAGCTGAGAACTTCTGCTAATGGACCTCAAACAGGCACTCAGCCGTTGCCTGCCCCCGAGCACCCGCGTCGCGATATGGGCATGGGTGGATACGGCGGCTATGGAGGAGACCGAGGAGACCGAGGTTAGTGTTGAAATGAACCCCCTTGCCGCTACGCCGTCGACTCGTTGTCGTTGACAATTTTCATTGTTCACAGGATACGCTCGCGATTCTGCCCCTCAGCAGCTCCCCACCCGACCCCCGTACACTGCTCATCTTGGCAACCTCCCCTACGATGCGACTATGGACGCCGTCACCGACTTTTTCAGCGGATGCGGTGTCGTTAGCGTTAGAATCATTGAGGACCGAGAACTCCAGCGCCCCAAGGGTTTTGCTTATGTCGAATTCCGGGATTTGGACGGTTTGAAGAAGGCTCTTGAGCTCGACGGCCAGTCCTTCAATGGACGGTATATCAAGGTTAAGATTGCCGAGCCTCGTAAGTCTTAATTCCTTCTTTTTTTTATATTTTTTTTCTCATTCATTTTGTGGAAGCTCGATTATCTAACGAATGCTACAGCCCGAGACCGCGACCGTGGTGGCGATTCGACCCGCGACTTGAGCGACTGGACCAGGAAAGGCCCTCTAGCGGATCTTCCCGGTCGAGGAGGCGATAGGCGTGACTTTGGTGAGCGCCGTCAAGTCGATTTCGGCGAGCGACGCGCTCCTCGAGAGCACGTAGATGATGGAAAGGTCCGAGACTTCGGAACCTGGGAGCGCAAAGGACCACTCTCACCCCTCCCTCAGCCGGAGGCGCCTCCTATGTCTCGCGAAGGCAGCCGAGCAAGGAGCAATGTAGAATCGATGCGTCACCGTCATCAATCCCCTTCTTGGGGCGAGGGCCGACAGGAAGGATCTCGACCTCCCCACCGAGAATTCCGTGAGAAGGCTGAAAGGGTCCCCACCGCTGCGGAGCGCGATATGCAGTGGCGCAGCAGCATGCGCCCTGACCGCCAAACCGCATCTCCTTCACAATCCCGAGATGGCAGCGAGGCGCCAGTCTCCCCTGCCCAAGCACCCGCCACTCTTGCCTCGAGACCCAGATTGAACCTAGCGAAGCGAACGGTTTCCGATGCGCCCGATGCCGCTTCTTCCGCTACCGCTGGCGGTGATTCGAAGTCGAGTCCTTTCGGTGCAGCCCGGCCCATCGATACTTCTGCTCGTGAGCGCGAGATTGAGGAGAGGAGGCAACAGGCGATCAAGGAGAAGCGTGAGGCCGACGAGAAAGCCAAGGAAGAGCGCCGCCTTGCAAAGGAAGCCGCCGCCAAGGAAGCTGCCGCCAAAGCTGAGGCTGAAGCCGAGGCTGCCGCTGCTGCGGCTGCGGCTGCGGCTGCTGCCCCTACCGTGACGGAGGAGGCGAAGCCTGAAGCAACTTCCCAGCCCGCAGAAGAGGCCCCTCAGGAAACCGCTCAGGGAGAGCAAGGACAGAAGCCGATTCATAATGGCGCCTCTAAGGAGCAAAGGATCCCTGGTCGTCCTAAGGAGCCTCGCGAGCCAAGGGAGGGTCGCCCTGAGTTCAAGTCTAGGGCTACAGAGAGTGGAAACTGGCGTCAGCCATCCGGTGAACATAGGGCCCCGCGAGGTGCTCCCAGCGGTCCTCGCCGCGGCGGTGGCGGTCGTGGTGGCCGACACGACGGTGCCCGCGGTCCACGCGCGAACGGCGCAGGTGGTCAACAGCCTCCCGCGACCCCCGTGACTGCGGAACCGGCTGCTCCTACTCAGGATGATGATGGCTGGACTACTGTCACCGTTCCACGAAGCGGTCGCCGTGGAAGGGCTTAAACCCTGATCCATGGCATATATCACTCGTCTTCACACGCGTCCTGAACTCTTGCGAGGAACGATTACGCAGTCGTGTCATGTAACCACGTCATATTGCGTCCACTCGATTTCCCGCCTCCAGTGAAAGGTCGCGACTAATCCCTCTCCTGCTACGACGAGTGCGCAAAAAATCGCCTAAGCCACCCCTATTTTCATCCCCGCCGACCCCAGTCATTATTTCGTTCTACAATCGGGGCCCTCGATTCGAAGGAAGATAGATAGGCCTGCAACGCCAGCAGAAGATCTGCGGCTGTCTCCACTTGGAGATGTTTTGATCGGGAAGGTCCTCCGGTCCGACCCCCATAGTTTCTCCGTTCGCAGATATGTTAGGCAGTTGGAGGAAGTGGCCTCTCAATGGAATGAATGTATACGACTCTTTATAGTGCCAGGTGTATGTAGCAAGGGCGGGTTTGCGGCGAAGAACAAAAAGCAATGAGGGAGCAAAAATGGAGAAAGGATTCTCTCGATGTCAGCGAGGCTGACAAGGTGTAACATTTGGTAGTTTTGCCACTTCTGCTTTTTTTTCACGTTTACTCATTTCTCTGCCATCCATCTCCTCTTTTCGGTCCTGTGTTCTTTGTTTTTATGTCTCTGTCCCATCTCATCTCCTGTCCTTCTCTTTTGGTGTTCTCTCCTCCCTCCCCATTCCTCTCTCTCCCATCACCTCAATTTCCATGGTTCTCTGCTCTTGTTACGGCGAAGAAAAAACTCTGGGGGGTGTGGATTTGGTTGGCTGTGTGTTTTTCTTTTTTTTCTTTTTTCTCGTCTGGTATAAAGGCTTCATTTCATGCTTCATGAATACGACTGACTTGCTTCCCTTTTGTTGTCCTTGTAATTCAGAAAAGAAGAGAAGAAAAAGGAAGGAAAAGGAAAATCAGGGAGGGTGGGTAGGTCTTCCTTCCAAAACGAGAGCAGCTGGTTTGGGGATAACCCGATGCTGCCGGACTTAGCTTTTCCTGCCCCCTCCTCACCCAAGGCCCCGGGGACGAAAGAGAGGGTCGAAAGGGAGCAAGAGGGAAAACTTATGTATGGCTTGTAGGAGAGTGATGGACTTATTCAGAGGTTGCTCATTGACAATCACTGGGGACATCGCCCCTAGAAGAACAGGAGAGAGGTCGTTGGCCATTGTTCCTGGAGTCTGATGTGGCTTTTTGTATGTCTTGGTTTTGATCTGGGTGGGATTTGCTTTCCCTTGGCCAGAGTAATAAGGAGCTTTTCACGGAACTAGGACTTTGTTTGCCCAGTCTTGTGTCTTAAGTTATTGGCCTTTACAATCAGAATCCACTTGAGGTATAGACTCTGGGTGGGACGAAGCCCAAAATTGTTTAGATGGTCAGAGGATGCAAGAGTATCTAGCAGGTATCAATATTATTCTTATATTCCCTAGCTCTTGAGAAGCTTTATCCCATGAAAAAGAAATGAAAAAGAAGAAGAAAAGCCAGTACACATATCCCATGGCTACCATTTCCGAGCTTGCGGCCCGTTATCTCCCAAAAACTCCAAAAAAAAAAAGGGGCATACGCTATCTTACAACGGGAAACACAAACACAAAAAGGGGCCACTCAAGACCTCTTCTGCCCCGACTCCACCCCCAAATCATCCTCCCACAAATCCTCTTCATCCCCCGCGATCCTCCTCCCAAGCCAAATAGCCCCCGCCGTAAGCCCGCACCCAACAAGGAACCAACCCTGAAACCACGCGTCGACGGCGGCGGGCTCGAGCGAGGACCTGAGAGCGTCGCCGACGGCGCTGCGCATGCCGCTGGGCAAATTGCTCCTCAGCAGGAGGGCGGAGGAGAAGACGTACGTGGCGAGGGTCTGGGCGACCAGGAGGGGTAGGTTGGCCTGCGCGAGGCGGAGGATGGAAGGGGCGAAGCGCGAGAGGAGTGTGAGGGTTTGGAGGACGGAGGAGAGGGAGAGGAGGAGTATGATCCCCGAGAGCAGGAAGGAGATTTGGCGGGCGAGGGCGTCCTGGTCGAGGGACGGGTCGTAGTGCGTCGTGAGGAGAGAGAGGGTGCGCGTTATGGGGTCGGCGGTCGTGATGTTTGGCGAAGAAGGGGAGGAGGCGACGCGGCGGAGGAACGCGAGGAGCGAGGTGAGGATGCGGAAGATGCAGTAGACGCTAAAGATGTAGTTCGGCACGGCGAGGATACGTCCCGTCAGGCTGGCGGCGCGGGCCTTGGCGGCCTTCCGCGCGCGCATGGAGGCGAGGCCGGCTTCGAGCGTGGCCTGCATGGTCGCGAGCCCCGAGATCTCGAGCCGGAGGGAGCGGATCTCGGCTTCGTCGGCGGATATGCCGCGGAGGGAACTGAACATCTTGCCGACGAGCCCCACCGACGGCGCGGCAGAGCTGGACTCGGCCGCTTTGTGCTCGAGCATTTGGAGGCGGTGGCGCTTCGACGTGAGCATCTCGGCGGCGGCTTCGAGCCCCGATTGCTTCCGGGCGATTTCGACGTCGGAGACGCCGCGTCGCGAAGTTGGAGACCCGAATGCGTGCCAGGGCGCAGAGACGGCGGCGAAGCCAGACAGGAGAGCCATGAGGAACACTCCGGCGATTCCGATGCGGTCGAGCGACGCCCTCATGAGGCTCCCACTACTACCCTCCGAGCCGTCGACATCCACATGGCGAACGGCGCCGCCCATGGACCAGAACGAGAACAACCACGCCCCGAACAGCGACAGCTGCAACATCCACGTAAACCTCGAAGCCCTCCCCCTCGCATCCCTCGCGAACGACCGCCCGCTCCCCACGACAAGGCTCATCACCTCGAGCCACGGTATCACGAGCACAAGGCAAACCGCCAAGCTCGGCACGACGAACCCCAGCGCGAAGCTCCTCGCCCTCGGATGGTACAGCTCGGCCACCTCGCTGACGATCAACACGCCCAGCACGAAGGTCAATCCCACGGTCGTGGAAAAGGCTAGCGCCGCTGCCTTGCGCCGCGGGGTTTTTCGCGCATAGTCTGAGTGGGCGGCTCGGAGCGCCGCGGGGGCATGGGTCGGTAGGACGTGGTCG
>JUDQ01000176.1:19739-70946 GCA_000812075.1 Scedosporium aurantiacum
AAAGTCGTCGTGTCGTCGATGGGGTAGGCCGTAAATTGATCCGAATTCCTGATGCTGTCTGTCTGCGTGTTTGAGAGCGGTTGTAGAAAAATAGATATCCTCGACACCCGTCGCAAAGCTGGCAATGGAATATCAACCCATCGGGCGCAAAGTCGCTTCCTAGTTTACGTGGCACGCGAAACAGGAAGACAAAGGAAAATGTGATCGAAGAATCGAAGTTCAATGCTTAGCGTCCAAAGTTATGAGGCCCGATGGAGGGTCGTCGACAAAAGCTTGTGATGACGGGTTCGAACTGGGATCATTGATCAAATCCGTCCCTGACATTGATCTGCCCCCCAACATTTCCCAATCACACCGTGTTTCACCGTTTCGGGAGTTTGAACGGGGCAGGCCACCGCTAACGGACAATAACCGTATTCCATGCCCTGCTATTGGCCAGCCCCTGATCCTTGAGGAAAATCCTGTGCTTCGGGGCGGCTCATCAATTGTCACTGCACAAGCTGACGAACTGTAATACGTCCTTCCTTCAGGGGGTCGCACGCCATGGCCTGGGACGTGCTCAACAGCAGATACTGATTCTGTACGAAGTACAAAGCAAAGTACTTCGAGTACTTCGTACTTCTATTTCCAACATTGAAAGTCTGTGATCGGAGATCTCGAACATTCGAGGAGCTATTAATGGCTCAAATTCATCCACCACCCCTTCAACCCTCGCAAGATCCTTGAACCATTCCCGTCCTGCCCTTATCGCCAAGCTACGAATTACGTACTTCGTACATATGCAAGTAATAATAAGACCTCACACCCATCAACCCCATAACGTCATCACCAAGCGACCCAATGCCGAATCCCGAAGCAAAGCCAGAGTCAAGCCCGACTTTGATCCTGTCTCCCAGGTCTAGTTTCTAGGCGGCTCATCGTGGAGTTTAGTTTACCGACTTCTTTGGGCAAGTATAGCACGATGTATAATAACCGATGGTACGACTTCACACTTCACACTTCACACATGGCGCTAGCATTGAAGAGGCGAGAGCGAAGAGAGAAAAGAATTTTGGGGGGGAGAAAGCACACAGCTCTAGAAATGGCCTTCGTCCCCAGGTATCATCAAATGTCTTATGGCAGTTAACCCGCCTCAAAAACGGCTAAGTAACGACAAGTACTAGAGACGCCAGGTAAAACGCTCCCAAGATCCTGTGCAGAAACAAAAGAACAGAGAAGCATAAAACAAACACACGGAATCCATTCCGTGGCGGCCATGGCAACGCGCTTTCATGCCAGAACCTTTGGTCATGTCTCAGGGACTCACTCGCCCATCAACTTGCGGTTGCCCGCCAGTGTCCTCTTCGGCGATAGTCCGGTCTATAGGAAAGTAACAGGCTGCAAGAAAAGGGGAAAAAAAGTCGTTCCGGAGGGGGAAAAAAACGGAGAGGAGAGTGAGGAGAGTGAGGAGGGTGAGGAGGGTGAGGAGGGTGTGGAAGAAACAAGAAGAAAAAGAGAGGACGTCATAACACCGCTAGGCGTCATCGTCGTCCTCCAAGTCTCCCGTGCTCCGCTTCCTAAGCGCTGCCGCTTCTCCAAGCTCCATTTTGTGTAGCTTCTCCTTCTTCGCAGGGTCAGGAAGTTGCGGCGGGCCTGTTTTTAGATCGTCCACATCGTAATCATCGTCGTCCTCATCCTCCTCCACAGGACTATCAGCCCCACTATCATTCTCAGTGGACTTGTTCGCTGGTAGGTCTCGAGTACTTTGTAGTGCATCCTCGGAATCGCCGGTGAGCGCAATCGAGGGGCGATTGTATAGATGCGGCTTGAGGGCGATGCCTTTGATTGTCGGGTCGAATTCTGCTGGCAAAGCTAGAGCCTTGGCCACCTGGCTCGCCTCATCCGCCGACGACAATTGCGTCGCCGTCGCCAACATCACTACGTCGTCCATGATGTCCGACTCGTGTACGCCGCTCGTCGACGCTAATATCTGAGCGTAGGACGCTCGGCTAGGATCCCGCGAGCGTTTTTCCTTCTTCTTCTGCCGGACCTCTTCGGGTCTGACAACGACGACGGGAATGGGGGATCGTTCGAGGCAGTACTTGGAGAAACTGTGTCGGGTGTTCCACATTCCCTGCATGCCTTGGTTGTTTTTGCCTTTCGTTCCAACTACAAGCATAGATGGCAGGTGGACGTTGACCTGGAGGTAGCTAGTCAGTACATAATCCACTCCTTGAGATTAGGCATCTATGGATGTGGGGTATCACAACTCCAACGAAGAGCTAATCGAGCCCCGAGACGCTCTCCAGCCAAGCATACATACCATTGTGTCAAAAGTGTGTCCCAGTCGACCAAACTGGTATTCGAGAATGATGCAGATGGCTTTATCAAGCTTATTCTTCTTGATTATCGACTGCATCAACTGCTGCGCACGTTGCTTATATGTCGCATTGTGGCTGTGTTTAACGTCCTTCTCGATCACACGAACGCAGACTACCGTGTCATGGTCGTCTACCATCGATGTCAGGAGCCACTCCAGTGCCTCTTCCGAGTAGCTGTTCTCGTCGACTCCAACCATGAAGGTTTTTGACCGTCGCTCGGCGTGGAAACCATTGTGTCGAGCTGACAAGGTAATGCCTGGATTCTTGGGGATATCTGGATTGATGGTATCAAAGGCGACATGGGGGTGGAATCTGCCACCGAGGGCGTCAGTATTTGACAGTCCGGAAGTAACCATTCTGCGAGCAGCACCAAAAAAGACAGATTGCAAAGTATCAATGCTCGATACTGATCCTGAACGCGCGCACTCGAGCGGGAGAAGAAAAAGCCGTAGGTAAATAAAGATAATACCAGCCGGGCGGGGGTGAGGGGTGAGCGAGCCAGGTAATGATTCACGATTGTGGCAGGAGTATCAACGAAGTGACGCACATCAAATCTTGATGTGACGGAAAAAGTGATTGGCAGGTTAGGCTCGGCGCAGTGGATCGGGCGAAAAAATGACTAGTAGAAACCAGGAAGGGGGGAGAAGAAGGGCTGGAAAACTAGAGTCTAGAGCGAAATAAAGCGCTTCGCTTAGGCGGCGACGTCAGGTCCCTTTTAAGAGTCGAGGGTCGCGCTCCGCTGCGGCTGTGTGTGGAGAGAGAGAAGGTGCACTAGGGACAACTAGGGATGAAAAAATGGAAAGGAACAGTGGCGTGAGACGCCCACCTGACAGGAATTGAGGCGATAGTGGGAAATAACACAATTAGAAAAGAATACCAAAGGGGGAATAGGAATAGGGATTCGACGCTTGACTTCGGGTTCATAATTGGAGAGCTGGCAAGTCGGGATGCGATCGGTTCGGCCATCTCCTTGCGTTTGTGTGGTAATGATGCGACGCGACAAAAGAGGGAAAGACCACAACCATGACCTGGACGAGGATTATGCGGGGCTAAAATCCCAACTCCCGAGATTTCAGACCCAGCAGACTTAACCCAAGTCATAAAAAACAGCACCGACATGATCAGACCGTTGCAAACATAACCATTCATGTCTCACGTGAGGCCTCCATGCACCAGAAACAACTGGAACTGGTCATATCATAAATGTCGGCAGTGATGCCCGTCAATAAGGGCTGGCTGTGAGGCACCGGGGCTCCATGCCGAGGATCCGTCAACCAGCAGCAGCAGCATCCATCAATTGACGGCATATGCACGGCGTACTTGGCAGGGACGGAGGAGCCGGGGGAACGGAGGGACGCCAGCAAAAAGAACTCTTGCGGGCCTAACGAAGAATGATGTTCCAGGGAAATGAAAACCTGACAAAAACACAGATATGATGGGCGGCTCAGAGACCACGCAAGCCACGCAACGAACATAACGCACTGAAATGACAATGTGCACGATGCGAATAACACACAGATGGACACGCAAGAAATAGACTTACTTTGAGTGTGGTGGGCTGGCATTGCGGATTCTGCTTCCCGTGATTCCTCGCGATCTCCCCGTCGGAAGACCAGGATGCTGCGTCTCAAAGCGCAGTGAGCCTGTTGAGCTTCGACGAGGCGCATCGGGCAAGTCGGCGAACTTCACCACCGAGCTCCTTCTCTTGTCCAATATAGGCGGCCAGCTTGATGCGCTGCCGTTTATCGCAGGCTTAGCGCCGTCTTTGTCTAGAGGTGCGATGATTTGCTTCGGCTCGGGCTCAGGCTCAGGCTTGAACTCTGACTTGGGTATCTTATGCTCTTCTCGGAGAGTCGCTTCGGTCGAGACGTTGTCGGATGGTACGCCAGAAGTTCGCTGGGCCGCTTCGGGTTTAACAGGATCTGTAGTGATGGATTCTGCTGGGTTTGCCATCGACGTTGGGGCGGGACCGGACATCGAACGGATGGAACGGGTGCGCGTCGTGGGAAAAAATGGGAGTGGAGGATGGGTCGAAGTATTTGTCGAAGTATCGATGGATGGTCGAAGGAATTCAGCTGTCGATGAAATTGCACTCGCTTTTTTACTGCCAATCTCGTCGGCTCCGGTCGCCTCGGGTAGAGGCAAAAGGAGAAGGCAAGAAGGTCAGGTCAAGACGGGCATGGAGAGTGGAGGTTTTTGAGCTGGGCCTCTGAGAAGGTTAGGGCCCGAGGAAAGAACGGGTACGTCGGCCGAAGAAGGCCAAATGGCCCCACAGTGAAGGCACAGGGAAAGCACAGGGAAGGCGCGTCAACGACCCGTGAAGAGTGGGTCGAGATATCGGCGTCCCGTTACAAAAGACCTCCAGATGAGGCCACGGTTTCTGCGATGAGGAGAATGGTTCGATATGTAAGGCGTTATAGTATGCAGTGCAGGTGCAGGTCTGACCAATATTTCGAGCTTCGTGCCGGCAAGGAGATAAAAGGAAAAAAATAATAAATAAAAAAGTAAGGAAGCGAGCCGGCGGGCCGTGATCAGAGAGAGTCGGGGAATCTAAAGCTTCTCGGGTAATCTAAATGAAAAAAAGAAAGGGAAAAAAAAACTCTCTATTGCAATCTTTGTGTATCCAAGGTGTTTCCTTCCATAAATGAAAGGATTGGAAAAAGAAGAAGAAGGCAAGAGCGTGAGGTGCGAGAGGAGGGAGCTTCGGTTTTCGGTGTCGAGAATCGCGCCTTCCTCTCTATCTCGGGCTGGGCGAGGCGCAACTATCGAGCGGGATTCTCTTGCAATCCACAGCACCGAAGAAGGACCCAAAACTGATGACGGAGCTCGTTACCGTTACGAAGTAGTGTTGTTACCTGTTACTTCATCACTGTACTTTGCCTGGGGGCATGGCACCCACCCTCAATATAAAGAGATCTGACACGGGTGGTGTGAAAGTTGGGTACTTGAGCTGGTGGCAAGTACCTCCCTTGGGCTAGCAAGGCCGTCGGTGTAGTCTATACAGCTCCTCAGATAGAAATAATAGGCACGAGGCTTGTACCCGGTACGCAATATATCCGTTGTCATCAAACAACCTCTCTTTCGCGTGACAGGGGCGCCAAACTATGTCTAGCGTGTTATTACTTCGCTACAATCCAATAGTGCCCAGCACATGCTTGGAGCAACTTGCAGAGCTGCAGCAGCGGGGGAGCTACCCCAAGTTGTGACACATTGGACAGGGCGGGCGGGCTGCCTTGTTGAGCTTCAGTGTCAAGTTGCCAACTCTGTGCTGCCTAATGTCAATCAGAGGGAGATGGCAGCACATCATTGATAGACAGAGCCTTGAGATCTCACACCTGCTTTTTGTAGGGCGGGGAACCAAGCATCGGATAACACGCGTTTTAGTTTAGCTCCAAGTGCGAGTCGGTGGTCAGTCACTCTTTGACTCCACGTCTTTCACAGTTCCTTTTGATTGTCGGTGTTATTAGTCACCCCGCCACACACAACAGCAACTTCAAAGAACTGAACGCCTTGACTGCGCTTGTGATTAACTCCAAACGATCGATTTGAGACCAGAATCAAGCCAGCAACCATGATCATTAAAGCTTCCGAAACTAGGCCCTACTTAACCGTCGAAGCGTTCAGGCACTCTCTACAAGTAAACAGTAAACATCAACGTGCTCCTTTCCCCCGAGAAACCCTCGCTCATTCAACCACACTCTCCACGATGTTTCAGAGGCCAGGACCCAGTCCACGACGTACAGAGACAAATCTCCCAGGAGGCCGCCAACGCAACATCGAGAGGGCAGGCCACTCTCTGGCCTTGGCCCCCCAGCACTGGAAACGCAAAATGACCGGTCTCTATCACATCCCGCCCGCCAACTCCAATCATAATCTACGCCAAGACTGGCCAAGACTACCCTCGAGGGGGCTCTGATGGGGGGAAACGGCGGGGAGGGGCCCCAAGTTTTGCTGCCACTGACTGACTCTTTTTACAGGCTGGAAAACGACGTTCCTCATGCTCCTCATGCATCAGAGCAGCAATACAGATACCAACACCTTATGCTGGGGCCCAAGCTCCTCGCGTTCTGCAAGGGAAGCAACAAGATCCAATCCTAGAGAACATCTCCAGCCCAGCTGCGTATAATAGCCAGCTCATTGGACGAGCCTCCGATCGGCGAGCGAACAAGCACTGAATGTAAAAGCAAAGAAAAGAAAATATCCTTGGGATGAAATAAAGCACATGCTTTTTTTTTTCTACCACCAGAGCGGCTTCGTAGTTCATATCTTCACCGCCACCACTTTCATCATCATGGCGGCTTGGCTTTCCCAAGATCAATCCAACGATTAATATTAGCTTGTGTCCTTGACTCCTCCACCAGCAACCCGTTTGGTAGCCATGCATTGGCGATCATTTGGGGCTTCCCCTAATTTGTGGTTAGCTTCTAAATATTTTTGTGGGAGGGCAAAAAAGAAAGAGAGAAAAAATGCCAGAAAACTTTTATTAAAGAAATGCAAAAGAGAAATGCGGCTCTCGGCCGTCACGGTCTTCCACTCCACCCCCCCTTCTGGTTCCGACGACGCATGTATCGCAGCCGAAGCCGAGAGCCAAGCCGGGGGAAATGGCAAGAACACTCCACGATAAGGCAACACCGCCAAGCCTTTCACATTTCCTCGCCCCTCGCCACGAGAAATCTTTCTCTGTGTAAGCGGCGGTCTACGTAACGCGGGTGAGGTGGTTGGGACAAAGGAGATGTGACCGCCCTGTCCGTTGCGACGGGAAAGGAGTTGAAGCCTTCCTAGCCACTCGCCGCCCTCCGTGACCGCACTCCAAGCTCCCAATTTGCCCAGAGATGTGCTAACTTCCATGGTGTTTTTTTCCCTCCCTTTTCCCTGTCCGCAGGTCGGGTTACTACATTACTGCGTGCTACGTGCGGCAGCAGTAGCTATGCGAAGTAATATGATACGTCGTAAAGAGCACCGTGGTCTGGAAGATGGGTAGGGTAGGGCACGCATATTCCCGACCCCCTTCCGCTGTATTATCAGACCTCCGATTTCTGCTCACCCTTGCCCCCGGGGCCATAGGGCCGGCCAAGCCCGGTTGCTTTCGTCACCAGTCTCCAGATAGTCCACTCTTGGCATGCACTCATTGCTTACGCCGAGTCTTGCCCTCTCTCTTTTTATTGGGTCTGGTGATGGTGGCTACGAGGGCAAGTGCCGAAAGAGGTGACATGGAGGATGGGGGTTTCCGAGATATTCCAAGGAAAGGTCCTTGAGGGCACACGATTTTTCTTTTCCCTTACTTTTGTTTTTAGCTCAAAAACATGAAATTAAGTCTTGGCATCGGAATATCCCTCTGACTCCCAGTTCAAGACTTTGGAAATCTTCATTTCTGTACAAAACGTCCTCCTCACACGAGCCTTGGCTGGCTTTAGTTACCATCATCTGCTGACGTAGAACCCCCCACAACCGCGCATCTTTGACTGAGAGGAGAAAAGATGGCCTCGCCTCAAGTGCTAATCCCGTGCTTTTATTCCATCTTCTTATTTTCCGGTCCCTCCCCCATTGCAAATGGGGGCATAAAGGATCTAAATGACCGAACCAAATCCTGGACTCCGAGACGCCAACTTTATGCTTCATCAGAAAAGGCCGGGACCAACTCTAGCAGCCTCGTCATGCTGCTGCTCCTTCATTCGGTACCAGGTTTACAATCTCTCATACGGGGTTTTCCCAAAATGGTCTGTATAACTTAGTTGTATGTCCTGGAGAGGTTGCGAAGATACCAATCTACTAGCTTCCTGCCAACCTTGGCCTCCGAGATGTGGATAAGATCCTATAATTCAGAGTTAGCATACTTGGCTCAACCACCATGACTCTATGTATAGAGTTTCAATCACTTACACCCTGCATGGCGTAGTCAAGGTCGCTGACGTTGACCAAGTCGCCATCCAACAAGCTGTTGTCGTTCCAGCGGAGTTGCTTGGTCCGCTGCTTGTTGACAAGAAGCCAGGATCGAAGCTCATCGGGCTTAACTTCAAGGAAGCCGGAGAGCTTGTTCAAGTCCATAGTGGTGTAAAGGCGGAGGTAGGACTTGACAGTGGGGCTCCACATGTTGGTCTTGACCTCCTCCATGAAGATGGCCAAGTGGTGCTCAATGGGGTCAATGTTAGACTCCGGCTTGTCGAAGTCGGGAGGAACGGGCGAGATGAACTTGGGGCAAGCGGCCCTGAAGAGCTCCTCGAAGATGGGGAGGGACTCGGGTCCTCCACGCTGAAGCTTCAGAAGCTGGTCACCGTACTTCTCGCGGAGAGCGGTGTGGATAGTGTCGTCGAGACGAGTGGGGTGGAAGGCGACGCAGATGGCGATGAGAGCATACATCTGCTCGTTCTTCTTGGTGATGGAGTCATACTGCGCATTCTTGTGGAAGTTCTTGGTTCGAGACACATAGATGAGGATGTGGCTGAACATGCGGATGGCATCGGCATAGCGACGCATCATCATGTAAGAGAAACCAACGTAGTAGTACGTTGTGAAGTGAGCGGCCATGACCCTGGCGAACATGGCTTTCTTGTTGAGCTCGATATCGTCTAGGGTCTTGAGGGCAAGGCCGAAGTCACCGAGCAGACAGTGGACTCGGAGAAGACCGATGATGGAGAAATAACCCAGCATCTTATACATGTTCTTGGAGCCATACTCTCCAGCGAACTGGGCCGGATCTTCGTTTCGCTTCATCGCCGCGAGCTGCTCGGTGATCTGAGATCGTTGGATGAGGGAGTAGAGAACGTTGAGAACGCTGTAGCAGCCCCAGGTGTTGGGGTTGTCGCGGAGGAGTTGGATTTCCTCTTCGTTTGAAGACGAGGACGAGGCTTGCCTAGCGATTCGCATACGGTAGGAGGAGAAGGAGTTGAACTGGTAGATGAACTCGTCGATGACATCCCATGCCCAGTAGTACTATGCCCCCCCCTTAAATGTTAGCTTCACATTTCCGCTGTGCTAATTGGACTCTTTCCCATATCCATTTCCGCCATATCCACAGAGAGGTATCGTAACTAACCGAGGGGGGTTCGAGGTCAACGGGACCCTCGGAGTTGAGGATGAAGTGGAAAAGACTGCAGTACGCATCGTAGCTCTGGAACTTGACGTCGAGAGTCGCGGAGTAGTCGAGGGGTTGGGCGGCGGCGGCAAGGCGAGCTTGGATATCATCGGGCTGCTGGGCCATGCCAACAGAACTCTGGTCAATATCGTCGAGGCCATCCTCATATTGTTGTTGCTGTTCCTTGTACTCAGCAACAAGGACTTCCTCCTCAACATCGCTGTCGTCGTCGCGAGCGCGGGGCGCTCCGTTCGGGTAGGAACTCATGGTGGGTGTTGGCAGTAGGGGGAGGGGGTAAAGGAGATTCGATATTCCTACCCAAATAGGATGGATATCGATGAAAATCAAGAGTTTACGAAGTAAAGACTCGTCTAGGCTCCGAAGGCTGGACGGGTTCTTCGTGGGTGATGCGTTGGGCGGGGTGGATTTTTGGGTGAATATTTTTTTTCTTTCCTACAATTGTGGGCTCCAGTTGGGTTCAGATATCATCGATAGCCCGATTTTTGTGCTTTAATGCATGCTATGCACATAATCCGGATTTACCCTAATTCCGAGAGTGGCGGGGTACTTTTTTTCAGGGAACATTTGGGGGGAAACTTGGAGGGGAGCTTCCAATTGTCTTGTTCCCAAGTCTGGAACACCAGCCAGCTCCAACCGTCAACCAAGCTTCTAAAAGCCTAAAACCTCTCCGTCATAGTAGGCCATAATAGCTCATAGTAGCTCATAGCAGGTAACAGCAGTCAGCGTAGAGTAAAATCAAATCAATTGATCAAATGTCTTATGAGAGCCTCTAGCAGCATCGCTTGGTGGCAAAATCCCTCTCGCAACACTCCCGTTCCTGCGTGATGCCTAGCCCTATGATCCGATGCGTTGATGGTGGGGACAAGTCCAACCTGGTTTGCGATTGTGGCTTTGTCAACCTATTGAGGGGACATGGATTTTTATGGCGGGGTATTTCAATGCTCAATGTTCACCTCTTACCAAGTGACTCTTCAGATATTGAAGTATTGAAGTATTGATTGATCTGTAAGCTTCTGGCTGCACCGGGCTCCGAGACTTCTTCAAAGTAACTATTTTATATTCTATACCCTTTCATCTTTCCCGTCCTGTCGTTTAGAGAGCCTGCCTTTTACCATTCGTGCTCTTCTTTTCTTTTCTTTTCTTTTTTTTTTTTCTCATTCCTTTTCACGTCAACATGCCGATCGTCTCACAAGAGAAGCTGGCAAGCCTGCAAAACAATGCGGATGATGTCAGAAATGTGAGCTCCTCCAGGCAACATCTCTTCCGAGTTCATACTAACTGAGCTATAGATCTGCATCTTGGCCCATGTTGACCACGGCAAGACGTCCTTAACGGACGCTCTCCTTGCCACAAATGGCATCATTTCCCCCAAACTAGCCGGCAAGATCAGGTACCTCGACTCCCGGCCAGATGAACAACTACGGGGCATTACTATGGAGTCTTCCGCCATCTCCCTCTATTTCTCTATGCTCAAGAGGACGAGTCCAGATGCGCAACCCGTACCAAAAGAGTATTTGGTAAATCTTATTGACTCTCCCGGCCATATCGATTTCAGTAGTGAGGTCTCTACTGCGTCTCGGTTATGCGATGGGGCCATCGTCTTAGTGGATGCCGTCGAGGGCGTATGCAGTCAGACAGTTACCGTTCTCAGACAAGTATGGATCGAGAAGCTCAAGCCTCTCCTTGTCATCAACAAGATGGACCGTTTGATTACGGAGCTTCAAATGACACCAGACGAGGCATACCAGCACCTCAGCCGGCTGCTCGAGCAGGTAAATGCCGTCCTCGGTAGCTTCTTCCAGGGAGATCGCATGGAAGAGGACTTGAATTGGCGAGAGACCATGGAGAGGCGCGTTGCTGCTAAGGGAGCTCAAACTACAGCAGAGCAGGGTGATCCGCTCGCAGGCCAATACCAAGAGGCCGATGATGAGGACCTCTACTTTGCCCCCGAAAAGAATAACGTCATTTTCGGCAGTGCTATAGATGGTTGGGCGTTTACTGTCCGCCAATTCTCGGGCATGTATGAAAAGAAGCTCGGTATCAACCGCGCAAATCTGGAGAAGGTTCTTTGGGGCAACTTTTATCTTGACCCGAAGACGAAGAAGCTGCTCAGCCCCAAGCACCTCAAGGGGAGAGCGCTGAAGCCGTTATTTGTCCAGTTGGTTCTAGAACCTATCTGGACCGTGTACAAAGCGACGACAGGGGGACCCAATGGTAAAAGCGATCCGGAATTGCTAGAGAAGGTCACCAAGACTCTCAACATTACAGTTGCGCCTCATGTCCTCCGCTCAAGAGACCCTCGTCTCCTTCTAACGACCGTCTTCGCTGCTTGGCTGCCACTCTCAACTGCTCTTCTCGTTTCAGTTGTCGAGTCCTTACCTTCCCCAAATGCAGCTCAAGCCGAAAGAGTTCCCGGCCTCCTGGATGATTCTCCAGGCGGCGACAAGATAAACCCGGTCGTACGAGAGGCCATGACCTCGTTCAAGAAATCGAAATCAGACCCCGTCGTCGCATTCGTTAGCAAAATGGTATCCGTTCCCGAAAGCGAACTCCCTCAAAACAAGCGTCGACCAGGACAGATGAGTAGCGAGGAGGCAAGAGAGTTGGCTCGGAAAAAGCGCGCCGAAGCCGCAAGGGCACTTGCTGCGTCGGCCGATACGGAGAATGATCTCAGTCAAGCCGTAGACTCGTTGGATTTACATACTACACCCGAGCAGGTAACGGAGGAGCTCAAAGTTGATCGGGAACACCTTATCGGTTTTGCAAGGATCTACTCTGGCACTCTATCTATAGGTGACGAGCTCTACGTGGTTCCGCCAAAATGGTCTCCGGCGGGTGGAAACGCCGAAGAGTTACAGAAAGTTACCGTCACAAACCTTTACATGTTCATGGGTCGCAACCTCGAGGCTCTAGACACGGTGCCCGCGGGCGTCGTCTTCGGAATCGGCGGTCTCGAAGGACGCATCCTCAAGTCCGGGACATTGTGCAGCGTAGCCGAAGGCGCCGTCAACCTCGCTGGCGTAAATCTCGCCGGCAAGCCCATCGTCCGAGTCGCACTTGAACCCGAAAACCCGGCCGATCTCGACAAGATGATCGACGGCCTCCGTCTTCTGGTACAGAGCGACCCGTGTGCGGAATACGAACAATTCGAAAGCGGCGAGCACGTGCTGCTGACCGCTGGAGAACTGCATCTCGAGCGATGCATCAAGGACCTCCAAGAAAGGTTCGCGCGCTGCGAGATCCAAGTCGGCGCGCCCATAGTGCCGTACAGGGAGACCATTGTGAGGGCAGAGGAGATGCGGCCGCCGGCAAACAAAGAACTTGGTCGTGGTACGGTTGTCACATCGACAGGCACCAAACAAGTAACAATTAAGCTGCATGTACGACCGCTTCCCGTGGGAGCGTCCGAATTCTTGGTCAAGAGCGCCCCTACTATCCGTCAGCTATATTCCCGACTCAAGTCTGACAAAGAGGAGGAGGAGGAGGCTGGTGATGACGAAGGTGTAGATGACGATGGTGAGGTGGTCACTTCAAAAGGTCTATCTCTCGACGAGTTCAAGCAACAACTCCAAGAAACCCTCGAGAAGGAAAAGACGCGAGAACGATCCTGGAAAGGCGTCGTCGAAAACATTTCCGCCTTCGGCCCCCGAAGAACCGGCCCCAACATTCTCATCGACGCCACCAAAGACCACACCCTCACCCACCTCCTCACAGCCGCCAACAAGCCCCGCGAAGGCGCCGACCACCACAACCCCTTCAGCGACAAGATCGGCCACGCCTTTCAGCTCGCCACCGCGCAAGGGCCGCTCTGCAGCGAACCGATGCGCGGCGTGGCCGTTTTTATCGACGATATTTCCGTCACCAACGCCAACGGCGGCGAAGAGGACCCATCCACCAACGTCGGCCGCCTCACGGGCGAAATCATCAAAATGGTCCAAAAGTCGATCCACGCCGGCTTCCTGGACTGGTCCCCGCGTCTCATGCTCGCCATGTACACCGTCGAGATCCAGGCCTCGATGGACGTCCTCGGCCGCGTCAACGACGTGCTGACTCGCCGTCGCGGCCGCGTCGTCAACGAGGCCATGAAGGAGGGCACGCCGTTCTTCACCATCCAGGCCATGCTGCCCGCCGCCGAGTCCTTTGGCTTCGCGGACGAGATGCGGAAGCGCACGAGTGGCGCCGCGCAGCCCCAGCTTATCTTTGCCGGCTTCGAAATCTTTGATGAGGATCCGTTGTGGCAGCCGTTTACGGAGGATGATCTCGAGGACCTGGGCGAACTTGCTGATAGGGAGCTTCTGGCGAAGAAGTACATGGATGGGGTGAGGAAGAGGAAGGGTCTACTGGTTGAGGGCAGGAACGTCGCTACGAACGCTGAGAAGCAAAAGACTTTGAAACGGTAATTGCGGTTAGGATAATACGAGTTTTATGCATGTTTCTTTTAAAAAAATGTTTTCTTGAATTCTCCTATTCCCCTCCTTTTCGTGAACAAGAGAAACTAGATATCTTCTTTGTCATTTTGTGAGTTCTCAATCCTCCTGAGATTACATGACAACTCGGCGCCACGCTGTTGGAACTGAGAGAAAAACAAAACCATGGAAGAATCAATAATTCGCTTCTAAAGTACTAAGTACCGTAAGCATCCGTAATGTGAAAGGCACCGCTCTGGTAGGCCCGCTGATGATGGGAGAGACAGACAATCGAACGGCGTTCCCATACAACCGATTTTCCGTCGACGCGTCATAGACATAGATAGCACCGTAAAGAAACAAAATCTCCTTGAAGTGAATTATTCAAGTAGATAATTGCTTTCCTGGGCCATTAACAAGTCTGATATGGCAACTCGGTCTTCACTTTGAGCTCCTCAGGGAACTCCCAGCTACCATGAACGTCGAATGGAGCAACAACGTCGTCGGGAACTAGAACACCATTCTCCTCTCTAACTGCCATCTTCCAACCTTTGGCTTCACAATGGCCAAGAAGATTCATCATGGCTCTCCGGTAAGTGTCGTTCTCACCGTCGTAGCGCATGATTTCCGCAAGGTCTGGGGGCCCATGGTAGGGCGTGTCAATGTAGTTCACGTTGTCCTGTAGCAAACGAACGGTTCGGTGCTTTTGCCAGTACTCCATGAATCCGTCCCGCGAGGGAACGATCTTTCTCTTGAGGGAGAAATCGACATACTTGTTGAAAGCGACGACATGTTCCGAGTGAACAACGCGGTCCTTGCCAATAGCCAAGACGATCAAGGTTACGCAATCCTTGTGCTCAGTTGAAGCCCAACGACTCGAGTCTGCGCCGTACTCCCGCCGGAAGTACTTCTTCAGGTAGCGCATATGTGGCTGGGGCTTAGCATCCGGGGCAGTCCTGATGTATCTGGTCTTCCAGGGGAGGCCAATCTGAAAGGGAAGTGCGGATGGTCCGGTTAAGGGCCAGTCGAAAATCGGAACGTAAACGTTTTCGATTTCGTCCTCGATTGATGAGACGAGTGAGAATGTGGGGTTGGTAATGTCGCTGAGTTTCGTGCCGTAGAGGACTTGCAGAGGAACTCTCGGGGCCTCCCTAATAAATGGGTTCGACGGATCAAAAATCAGATGATCCGCTACGTGGCGCCAGTCTCTCGGAATGACATCAATGCCCTTCTTTGGCTTCCCAACATCGTCCGCCTCAAAGGCGAAGACGACCCACGGACCCATGTGAACCCTGAGGGCACCAGGGACAGTCAAGGCATGAATGCAACTATTGATGTTCTCAAGGCTCCGGTTCGTTGAAGACTTCAACCCGAACACATCAACCATCGCCAACCCATGCCCAAGGAAGGCTCCACCTGTTCCCTTACTGTTGTTTATGTGGCTCGTATATCCAACAGCGGGCTGGTCTCCGTCGACCTCGCCAGCCAGGTCTAGGATATCGGGATGTGAGATCTCGAGTTTGTGACAGTCCTCGACCATGCGGCACCAGACTAAATCGGGCTTTGTCTTTGTTGACGGAAGCACCATGGCGAGGAAGTGCTCGTCAGAAGGCCGGTCATTGGGATCAAGGGACTTAAAATGTCTGCACACACTTTTATGTACCCGCCAGTCAAATCTGCGGCAGGTGTCGGTGCAATACCTTGTTTTGCAACTCGCACAGAACAAACCGGCCAGGCGCCAGCATGAGGTACAAAAGGAGTCTAGAACATTTGTTGTTCTGCAGTGCTTTCCATAGACCATGCTCTCAATTTTTGAGGTTCCCGTCAGCCAGTTTAGAGGAATGTTGACAGTCTTGGCTTGATCGCTGTCTTGAGATTCGCTGACAACGTTGGGATTATTGAGCTCAGCAACACCACGCCTATCGGCAGCATATCCAGTGGGTTCCCTCGTGGGGAGAGACGTTGCAGACTCGATAGATTGAGCACCAGGATCGCGGCCCTCGGAGAGGCCTAGTTCCGTGAGGTTGGTGTGGTGGTCCTGGGTCTCACGAAGCAGTGAATCCGGGCCCGTAGCCATCGACTGGCATTCGGTGGACTGACCCGGCTCGTTAGAGTCCTCGGTATCATCGCTCTTCTGATTCGTAGTGGAAGAGCCGGTTTCGTTTCCACCTGGTGTGGAAGGACTCGTCTCCTGTTTCGGCCCGATTCTGTCCTTCTCATCACGGCTCTGTGTTGACGGTAAATTAGTTGGGGTGTCAGAAAGTCTCGAGAAACAAAATTTTTAGAACTTACGGATACTCCTGTGCTAGGGGAGCCCACATCACCGGTAGAGTCAGTGACGAGACTAGTGGGCGTAGTAGTGTTGGAGCTGCTGCTGCTCCTGCCTCGAAGAGTCGAAGCAAATTGCTCGTAGCCTTCAATAACAGTTACCTCCAGAGCATTGGGGGTTTCACTAGCACTGCCAGCTTCACTAGCCTCATTGTTATCAATAGGATCATCGTGATGGTCATTGTCAGGTAGGTTAGGGGTCTTGGGGTGTTTGGAGCCGCGGGTGGGCTTCTTCTTGCCCTTGCCCTTATTGCGCTTTGCCTTGGGTTTAGGCATTTCAACAAAATAGATGCCACAGAAAAAGATGCAATAGGGTGGATGGACACAATGTGAGGATGATAAGGGTAAGTAAGTGGGAGCACTTGGAGAGTAGAAGGGAACATGGGCAATGTGGAAAAAGAGATAAAAGAAAATAAGAGAACATTTTGTTTTGGTGGAGGAAATAGACAAGAAAAGAGTCACTGACTCCTTCCACCATTCCTCAGCTTACCTCGTGATGGATTCACAAGTTCCGGCAGGAGCTATCAAGCTTGCTGGATGTCATCACCCAGGGAACCATCAACATGTAGCCTACTCATACACGAAGGTAGCCTACTCATACACGAAGACCATGGGATGATCTAATACTTAACAAGAAATAGCACTGTACCAAGAATTTGTTTTGAAAAGTAGAAGAACATCAATTTCAAGGTCATAGCATTTAATGCTTGTTTCTGCCATAGGTTCTACTTACATCAACCCAACGCCGGCTATGAGAGTAATTGTGAAAGGAAAAGGATTGAGGAATCAGTGCTGAGAAGAAATGATATGCTCCAGCGAGCAACCACTATCGAGTCCTTCTACTCAGTTTTGACAGAAGGATCATCAAACACCTTCACTTTCACATCCGCCGCCAGCAGTCCTGCCTTCTCTCTTGTGGAAATCATGCTACTGTCCTTCGCAACCTTATCCAGTGCCTTGTCCACACCCGTCCGTCCGGAATACATACCTGCTTGGGGCCTTGCACGAGCCAGGTTCCTCGTGGCCTCAGAGATCTTGGAGCTGAGATCTAGTATCTGCTTGTTGCCATAATCTCGGTTTGTAAGGAGTGGGTTGGCGCTCAACGTTTGGACCCAGTACTTTTGCCACAGGAGGTCAAGAAGATGGCTATCAAGCGTGCTCTTGAAGTGTGAAATCTCAAGGCTGTAGTACTTGCCAGCATGAGCACCAAACTCGGCAATCTTGGCAAGGGGGACAGCCTGATTCTCGGACTTGCTTCCAGGAGAAGCACTTCCCGAAGCCTTGTGGTTGGGTGGATACGTCCGGAAAGCACCAATCTCTACCTTGCCAGCGTTGATAGTTCGGTCGGGGTCAATAACGACGGCAAGGAACGGATCCGTAAACTGCTGCTGCATCATTTGGGTCTCGACGTCGATGCCGCTCAGCCAGCATCCGTATCCAGGATGGCTATGGTACCATCCAACAACGTTTTCCGTCCTTCCCTGAGCTCTCGAAAGCTCCGTGTATTCGATCAGGTATTCGTTGGCGTCAGACTGCGCATTGACTCGTGTCTCCGTGCCCTCGACAGGCAGGCGGAACGCATCTGTGATAACAAAAGTGTCTCCCGTAATGTAGCCTTGCATACAGCCCATGATCTCAAGAGCGCCTCCAGAGCGAGCGTGCATAACCATTTTGATGAGGGCAACGGCACTTATGCGGACGTGCTTGAAGTAGTTGATATCTTTCGTCCATGGCTTCGCGTTCGTCAGCTCCTTCTCGGCGGCGGGATCGTGGATGTAGAGTGCATCGCGCTTCGGGTCTATCAGCTTGACATTGTTGTCAAGCTCTGGAAGAGCGAACGAGGTTAGTAGATGGAGATCAACGAGGTCAGGAGAGCCCCTCCAGTTCTTACCCCACGATTTCAGAGCAATATCCATCGCAGTGGATTTGCTGTTATTATGTGACAATACAGGAGGCGGGATTAATTTGGTTTCGTTAAAGAGATGGGGCCTAGTGTGCTGCTCTGGGGATTTCGATGTTGCCTACTGGAGCTGGAAGCTGGGAGCTGGTGTTGTTGGTTGTTCGTTGTTGCTTGGAAGTACAGTACCCATGTACCTCATTATAGCAACCCCGCCTTCCGCTTTCGTGTTAGGGCAATCGGGTCCCTTATCGATAAGATACATAATCCCAGCTTTCTACTAATGTGCTTAATTGCATAATATGCTACGCTCATGGTAGGGGAGATTGGGAAAGGTCTCAAGACACATCAATCTCATCCTACGCTTTTCTTGTCTTTGTTTTGGAAGCTCACTTGCGTGGGATGGTATCAATTCCATTGAATTAACAAATTTTCATTGTGATTTTTTTTTTTCATAAGCCAGTTTCCTCCAGGTAATAAGGAACTGTAGAACTCGGACAATAAACTAAGCATAAGTCATTAATCGTTAATCGTTAATCGACAACCTCGAGCATAGAATACGCCTTGTGGCTAATTGCCTTCTTGACCAAGCTGGCCGGGTCAGTCTTCTTTTGCTGCTTGGTGACCTGGACGACGCCCCCATCCGCGTCGGCAGTCTCCTCCATGACAATGGTCTCTTCCTCTGCGGGATCCTCGAAGCCACCGCCGTCCAGGAACACCTTCAACATACCCTGCGAGTATCCTGACACGAGAGCCGTACCCGGCTCATCGGATGTCACCGGCTTTGGTGCACCATGTCCACGACCACCAGCCAAGTTCCAGAACACAAGCTCGGGCATCTCGTATCCGGCCTCCTTGTACTTTCCCGCAATCCGCTCATACGATGTTGTCCACAAATCATTACGGCCCGAGGCTTGGTTGAAATGCATGTCACTAAAAACAAAGACCCTCTTAACCATATCTTCTTGTTTCAAGTTGTGATTCTTGGCCATGGGAAGGAGAAGATCCTCGAAGACGCCCACAAAATTGGTGCTCATACCCCAGTCAGCTCGTGACATGAAGTTGATTTTCTCTGTGAATGACTGTGACAGGTCAATTTGGCAGACCGACGGCTGCTCGCTGAAGGTAATGAATGCTCCGTTGAAGGGCGGCTTTGCGACCTCGGCTATTAGAAGAGATAGGCCAATCGCGGAGTGTAAAGGAACAGTGTTATCGGGCAACATAGGGGAAAACATGCTACCGCTCACGTCACAGACGGCGATGGATGATTCGAGGGAGCCTGAATCCTTAATACGCTGGACGAGTGTCTTCCACTGCCCGTCTAGAATTCTCCTCTTGACGAGGTCCTGCTTCCTGGCTTGATATCGCAAGCCACAGTCCTTTACAAGGATGCTGGGCAGCAATGTTGCACCACTGATGTTGGCCTTCCCGCTTGCAACTTGTTCGGAATATGCGATAAAACGCTCCTCATCTCGCTTGATGAAGACGTCCACGTACCGATTCATGGCAGTAGATGGCACGCGATCGTACTTGATGTTTGCATAGGTTTTCGCCGACAAATTCCGCTCGACGATGTCCAAATGCTTCCGTAAAGCAGAGATTGATTTTCGGTATTCCTCACGCACATGGCGCAGATAGACTTCTCGCTGCTTATTTGGGTCACCCGCAAGTGCGGCGTCGTTTTCCAGCAGCGCTTGGAGGTTTGGCATGGGGTGAAGAATCTCTGCGATAGAGGATACAATGATTGTATGCCTGTCGTGGAACCGCTCATGAGAAGGCGCCCATTTCGCACACAGGGAGATTCTCCTCTTGGCCCGGGGATCTGTGCTGTGGAGCAGATCCAGATCCTTTCTTAACTGCGCAGCGAACAGCCGTGCGACAGTTAGATGCAGGCCACGATGGAAGGGATCGTTATTGAATTTCTCGATAGCCCGGCTGTGGCGTTCATCACGGATTTCGTGACGCTTAGCACGAGCTTCCTCTTTCGTGCCACGTGCCTGCTTATCTGTGATGTTGAGGATAGTCCTGGGTGACGTCTCCGCATCAAGGACACCGTTGGCGCTCAGAGCTAGGAGATTCAAGAGATCCTTCCAGTAGCCATGCGCTACACCGTTAATGACATCGTGAGCGGCTGAATCGTCAATCTCGCCGGAGGCATCCTCAGCGGACACAATCACCATGGCATCATCGTCGCCCTGGTCGGGGGAGGTGGTCCCTTCAGCCGGGGCCTTTTTCTCTATAATGGGCCGACTAATCCATCGAAGGTTGCTGAGAAGGGTGCGAGGGTGATGCTTTGCGAGCCAGCCCGCAGCCATGTAAAAGCTTGTCCTGGATCCCTTGCCGAGATGAATCGAACGCGCGTTGAAGACTATTTTGAGTGTAGCGAGAGGGTCATAGGCCCATGCGGCATCAAGAACCTCCTTAAGCCTTGGCCCTTGGACGGTATTCTCCAGGTCGAAGAAGAGATCAACGAGCGGGTTGCCTGCGGAGGCGTGGGTAGGGTCCAAGTTCTCGGTGAGTGTCATGTTGGGGCCTAGCTGGGGAGGGCGACGTTCGGATAAGAGGGCCTTCATAAATGGCTGGCCCGGTTCGGAAGCATCGTTCTGCTTCTCTTTCTCGGTAGGCAAGTCCTCCATTTCCACCTCCTTGCTCACCCCCTGGGGAGGAAAATCACTCTCGATGAACTTTACAAATTCATCATCCGACATGGTTTGTGCAGGGTGAGTAGGGAAGCTGACTGGGAAACCATACTTCAGGAACCAGGGCTCCTGGGACTGCACTTCTTCATTCGCCATGATCAGCGGTAGGGCGATGTCTCTCGCCTTGGGTCTGATGCTATTGAAGGGCTACTTGCTGGATAGGAGGAACTCGAGCCAATTTCCTTAAGGCCAGAAAAGAGATGGAGAAGCAAACTGGACCAGTGGCACGGCGGGGATCCTGCCGCGTTTTTAAAGGGGGCCGAGAAGCACAGGCTGAATGGACTAACCGTCCTACTTTGTAGAGTCTAGAGTCTAGACTAGCCTCAATAGCATGCTTGCAGCTCGAAGGGGGGCTCCATGCCGCCGGGTGAGTCAAACGGGGGGAGGACTGTGAGCAAATAGTGGCATCATTGATGGATGCCTACAGAGCGGAGTCATGGGCAGGAGCAGTCCTTGTCAGTCAGAGACCCCTCCTTGTGCTACCAGTGCACCTATTAATTAATTCTAATTTATACCTTAAGTGCATTAATTACGCTACTTCGTAGTGTAAGATGTACTTCGTACACTATTACACTACAGGGCTGCAGGGCTGCAGGGATTATTACTGTCTGTCACTCTGTCAGTTGCAGTGGATTAAAGTTGGCAGGCCCCGCAATCGGTGCAAGTGTGGTTCCAATTGCTGGCATTAGTGTTCAGTTGCGGGAAGTACTTTGGGGTGGAAAGAGAAATTGACCATAATATCTCGAGAACCGATTTGATCTGACCCAAACCACCAATAATGGATTTGATCTTTACTCCTCCCACATTTGCCCCTGTAAAATATAGCTTAGGTCACATCACTTTTCGAGATATGGGCATTGCAGTCTCTCTAGTGTACATGCTGGCGTCCTTCATAGAATTGGAGATTGATTGATGTACTTCGTACTTCGTAGTGTAATCTGACTAAGCTAGGCTCCAGCATTGCTCTCTTGGGCGTCATGAAAGGAAGGAAGCGTCAGTGTTACTTTGAGCTTATCTCGACTACCTCCCTGACCTCATCCAAGTCGTGTCCGTCCCCCACCTGCTTGGCCCTTGGTTCCGTTGACGTGCAGCTCATGAACCTGCCAATGTCCCCAAACTCTTGTCAGAATCGGTATTAGCACTGCTTCCTGGATTGACTCGAAAGAGGTCGCGAAAGCCTTGTCCACTTACAAAGTACTCCTCCTCCCTTGAAGTTGAATGTCTGCAGCCGCCTTGTCGAATCTCGCGAAAATTCGGGAGCTTTCGTGACACGCCGCGGGGCCAAGCGTCGAGCACAACTACTTAAATTCCACAACGCATCAATTGATGCTGCGATGGTCACTCGTGTTACCTCCTCCAGTCACTTAGCCTAGCGCAAACCGCGACGAACTTACGAAGTAGTAAATCGATGTCTTGGACTCGTCCGGTCCTTTGAATCACCACAACCGGACTCGGCCAAGGGGCTCCTTTCTATCTGATTTCTTGTTGATTTGAAATCACGTTTTCTCCTGGCGACTTAAATTCGATTCACCGATCAACCCCTTGCTGCCCGTCACCGCCATCGCCATCGCCGCTACCGCCACAGTCATCGTCACCAGCCGCGCTTTACGAAGCCAACGCCTTGTTCAACTAGGTCGCTCGATCATCGATCCCGTCTTTCAACCCGCCTCCTCCCAGCACGCAACACACTTCTCTCTTCACCGAGGGCCTAGTCGAGTTCCCTTCCTTCAGCTACTTTCTCGAATGATCCTGCGCCCTCACCAAAGCCCTTCTTGCCATGCCTTCAATGCGGAAGGCCATTGAGAAGCGGCGGCCGAAAGCCGTGCTTCTGCAAGACTTCCACCACTTCGTACTTCTTCTCGGAGGAGAGCTCTTGAAAGTGGGTGGGAATCGTAGGCTCGCAAAGGTTGCCGGTCGCTGGGCCACCTCGGTAATTTCACGCACCCAGCGCCCGGACGACGAACCTAATCCCATCGTGGTTCCCATTTCGTTTCTTTCGCGTGGACATGGCCATCTCGTCCGCCGAGACTTTGACTCCGCCATTGCCGATCTTGAGATTTCACGGAATTTGTTTCGTGCACTTCCGGACTGCTCGCTGAAGCAATTTTATTTAGGTCGTTGCCTCTGTCTGTTGCTGCAATGTTACTCTGTGCGCGGTTCAACCGACCGAGGATACAACATATCTGGTTATGCGTCACATCTCCTTCGCACCTTCAGGGCATTGATCGACCGAGAACCGAGCCAACGCGACTATGACGACAGACTAGACAATGTTCTTTTCAAGCTGATTCACCACCCGGATATTTGGTATGAGAGATGCCTATACGATCTTGTCGAAATCACCACGGCATATCTCGCGCTACGACCCCCGCTAGGTGCCCCATTCTATGTAAATGTGGTACAACTTTTGGCGGCGAGGCCGGCCGAGGGCTTTGGGCCAGCATACAGCCTCGAGAAAGAGTTAGCACTTGCCCTGAGCGTCTCTGGATTTTTTGAAGATGCGGTAGTCATCTGGCGGAGGCTACTCCGCTGGAAGAACAAACCTGTCAAACGTTCAGACGAAGAAGATGACAGCATTCGATTTCGTCTCCTGGCCTGCCTTCTCGTCATTGACGATGTGGGCGAGGAAACCATGAAGGAATACGAGAAGATTGATGTTGCTCGTAGCCTCATCCACTACGAGCACGGTCAGATACTGCTGTATTTGGTTCGGCGGTTGCTGTACCGTAAGAAGATGTACCGTGAGCTGACATCGCTGTGCAAACGGATCCAGCAGATTTGCGATGCCAGGTTCAGTCCTGATCATCTCGTGGTTGTTGTCAACCGGTATTATTACGCGCGCATCCTGAAGAAATCGGGCAAGTATGATAGGGCCGTCGTCGCGTACAAAAAGTTGCTCATGATACTCCGTCCGTTCTTGGACGACGATGAATACTTACCATTGACGCTTCCGGAGCTGTCGGCCCTCTACGGAGATGCTAGGAAAGGCTTAGCGCACGCTCTGCGCCTGGCAGGCCGTATCGACGAGTCTATATTCCAATACCGCAAGGCTCTTGAAGACGATCGATTGGGGATCCTCACGGACCGTAAGGCGAGGCACGGGATCCTCAAGTCGCTTGCCTACTTGTACGAGCAAAATGGTGACGTGGCCGAAGCCATTATCGCCTACGATCTTCTTCATAGGGAGTATCTGGGCCTGCCTGCAAAGGATATTTCCGCAGCTATCAAATGCAGCTGGTATCGAGGGAAGATGTTCCACCTCATGGGCCAGCCCGGCCATGCTCTGGCGTTGTTCCGCCATGCTGCCACTATTTGTGGAGCGAGAAGGATGGAAAATGCTAGAACTCGGTGGCCCACGAACGACCAACTTCAATTGACGAGGATATTGATGGAAAGTGACGATGTTGATGAAGAGGAGGGACGCGACCAGGGGAAGCCTCAAAAGTCGACGGCCGAACCTTCGGAGCAAACAACAGAGCAAACTGCCGAGGCAAGCTCTCGAACGGCGAAGGACCTGCAGGTATCGAGGCCGCAGCCACCAGAAGCAGCCGCTCACGGTGAGCCCACTCGCACACAAGGCACAGAGGTTACAGAAGGGTCTACGTCTACGATCCCAAATAACAGCAGACGCACCACCGCCAATAAAATCAGGTTCGCCCACTTGGTGGTCATGGATTTTGATGACGTCTTCGGGTATGGGCCGGATGATACAGGTCCAAAGTGTATCGCTCGGAGTGTCGACGATAAGGATCGCGTGTGGGCCCAAACTATTAGCAACTCGATTGAGGCTGTGGAACGCGGAGACATGATCGAAAACCCCGCCCCTTTGGATTGTCACGATTCGGATTGGGAAGACGAAGGGTCCGAATTCGAGGGCGAGACCGTGGGAGACGCTCCGTTCGCCAGCATCGGCAGGAGACCTGATGAACTTGTATTTCCCCGGTTTGACCGACTCCCTGCGACATATCAGATCTTCCTCCGTGAGAAGAGTGCTCGGGAGAGGTATCCCTGGAGAGTATGACTTGGTCAGAAGAAGTGATTCTTGCGTCTTTTTCTTTCTTTCTTTCTTTTCCCCTTCTTTTTTTCCTTTCTTTTTTTTTTCATTTCGTAATTGTCAATGGCATCAAGATGAGACGAATCGGAATATGCACGGAATGGTCATGAAAGGCGTCATCAATGGACATGGTAGGGTGGGGATTTAATGGGTTTTAAGGGCATGCAGCAGCGTAGCATCTCTCGAGTGTGTTCTATTATTCGTCCGGAAGTTTGAGTTTATACCAATACCCAATCGTCGTTTTTCGTTCCTTCACCTCTGATTTCGTCTGTTTTAACTTGGAAGACATGATCACCTTGCATATATACTCGGGCATTCTCCCCACCCCTCAACACAACAGCTAGTAACCCACCAACTTCTCACCAACTTCAATGACAGGAGGCTCATCCACCTTTTCCGCCTTCACCAGCAAGCCGATGGATGTCCCCTCCTTCACCCTGTACATCTCGGCCCTACATACTGCCATGATGACAGCGATGGCAAACGAGTGCACGGACAACGACAAGAACGTGCCCGGATCATTCGAAAAGATATCCTCGAGCACCTTTTGCTTCCTCTCCACGTGCTCCCGCAGAGGCTCCCACCTATCGGCGCGCCAAAGCTCGTCCGTCTCGGTGAAGCTCTCCTCGATGCGGTATTCGGGGAAGTTCTCCACAATGTAAGTTCGCGAGCTCCGCCTATCGCAGGTATGGTCCGTTATCTGCTCGCGGAGGAGCTCCTTAACGGTCGGGTTGAAGGGGGCGTCGCGGGCGGCGCAGATGGGATGCCAGATGTGCTTCGTCGTTTGGAGGCAGCGCGTGAGCGGGGAGGTGTAGAGCGAGTGCGGGAACGGCGCGCCGTTTTCGATGAGTGCCGACCAGAAGGCCGATAGCGCCGTCGCTTGGGAGATGCCTTCGGGGGTGAGGCGGGCGTCGGCCCAGGTTACGGTTCCATCACCTTCTAGGAGACTCCAGTGGCTCTGCAGAGGTGTTTTGATATAATGGTTAGTTTTCACGATCCCCAATCTCTTTTCGCGTCTGAAATAATCCAAACCCGCCACCGGCAGCGAAAACTTACATCCCAAGCCTCCGTCCCAACCTTCTCGTGCATAACATTATGATCCCCCTGCCCATGCCTCGTCAAGTACAAAACCTTGTAGCACGTCCCCTCGGGCGCCTTCTCGTTCAGCGCCTCGACGTACTTTACGAACCGCCTCCACTGCGTCGAGTTGTCCCCGCCATCGTTCTCGTTCTCGGCGTCGTCCGTCTCGTAGGCGCGCGAGATCAGCGCTAGGCCCGGCTGCGTCGTGATCTTGAGGGTCGGGTCGGCGGCGCAGGCGGGGCCGAAGCTGGTGAAGATGTCGGGGATGGCGGTGAATTTGTAGTGGGACATTTTTTTCTCTTCCTTTTTTCTTCTTCTTCTTTTTTTTCTCTCTCTGTTTTAGTCTTTCTCGTCTGCTTTGCGATCGCGCAGGTCTCCTGGAGGGGAATGAATAGGGAGATCCGTAAGAGGAGGAGCTATGGGTGCAATGGTAGGTGGGGGATTTGGAAGTTTGTAAGAGCGAGAGGGAGAGGGACTGCCCTCCAGATATAGAAACAAACTCAATTGAGTCTCGTTCAGGAGTCAAGGAACAACGGACGGTATCGGAGTTAAAGGGCGCAATGCTGTGTCGGCCCAGACCTGGATTTACACTACACTACACTACACTACGCAGACCCCACGGGGCTTCTCTCTCTCCAGTCAATTGGACTGATCAAATCAATTTGATGAAGCCCCTCATTGCCCCACCATCGCCTTCGAACATTGTGAATTCAAGTGTTCCTTACTTCGTAGTTACTCCATCTGATTAGATAATCTTCAACGACAACTATATGAAGACACTAAGTCTACAAGGCAGAAGAAAATCAATGGGTGTTCAAAGACTTTCTGACTTGATGGGGTTTATTTAGTGGGTTGGCAGACGGGGATGCATGTGCTTATCCTCGTAACTATCTACAACATGAAGGCGCAGGAAACTATATGGGGGGAACTAAACCAGCCCAGTTCCCACTGCCTGCTCACCGTGATAGCCAGGCCAAGCTAGGTATCTAACCCTTGTTACGGGCCTCAATAGTTCCACTGGAAATGCCCCCCATCTAAGCAGAGATATTACCCTCCCTAGTAGTCGTCATGTCGTCGTCTCATGTACATGCAGTGATCTTGTTCCATCGTGGTATCCTCGCGAATCTGCGACGTAGCTGTTTTCTAGGCAAGATAGCTATACGAATTGCCTTCTCTTTCCATGTAGTCCTTGTCGATTAAGCTGGTAGGAGGGAGAAGAAAAAAAAAGTTAGCAAAAGCAACCAGAGAAAGGGATTCGTTCAAACCCTCATGGGGGCAAGGGGGAGGGAGAAATATTGGGGAGTAGGGGTACATCGTGCGTGCTTACTTTTCGATCGCCTGCTTAATCTGCGCCGCATCGACATGGCCGCGACCCTTGGTCATATCAATAACCTCGGCCACCAGCAGCGCATGGGACATGGTTTTCCGAGACTTCATGATGCGAACGATGGCGGCCTGCGTCTCCAGCCGTCGATCCTGGACGATTCGCTCGTGCGTCGCCTTGTTCTCCGCCTTGGTCTCCTTCATCTGGATCTGGTTGATCTTTATCTTGTAACGGTCATCCCAGAATCCTCGATTGAAGGTGAACGTGTCGGTTTGGTTGACGTCGCGGCCCTTGGGGTGCTTCGTCAATACCCGGGTCTTACCGCAGGCCAGCGATTGGAGCGTGCGGTCCAGATCGTCTCCCGTGAGGCTCGTCATCTGAGAAATCTGCTGGTACGTGAGGGCCTCGGCGTCGTCGACGTTGTTGAAGGCCAGGAGGATGACGGCCTGGAGGAACGACATGTTGAGTTCCTTCTCACCTCTCTTAAAGCGCGCCGTGATGGTACAGTGGCCGAGGCCGTGCTTCCAGGTTAAGACGCGTCCGCCGTGTTTGCGCTTATAGTACTCATCGAACCGCTCAATCTGGTTGGCGACATCCGGCGGCATGGTGACCTTGATATCATCATATGACGGCCACGCCGCCGCGGAGAGTATCATGACCTGAAGGTCGAAGGGAACTCTGTGCTGGCTAGCATTGCATGACTGCTTGTACGACTCCATTTCGTCCTTGGCGAGAGCCTTGTCCTTGAACATCTGCTCGAGGTTATGCGTAAAGTTGGCTCCACATTCACCCCGAAGCTTGCTTAGCGTCATCCTCTCGGCATCCTGGCTGGCGCTCTTATCCATGAGAAGTCGGCGAGCTAGATCACGCTTATAAAAGGTTTCGAATGCGGCTTTTCCTTCGAGAAATCGGAAGAGGGCAATGGCCTGGTCGATTTGGTGCTCCAGCTCACCATCCTCATCAGCAGCGGTGGATTTGCCTTTGGATTCGGCTTCTAAGCGGTCAGTGTTGTTCGTATAGAGGGCCCTTGGCAGAGCCTTGAGACCTCCACGGAGGAGCAGGTCGAAGTGCTTCGCGATCATTTCGCCAATCTTATCTTGACCAGAGTCCCAGACCGCGGTGTTCTTCTTGTCATTCATGAAGGAGCGGAACGCCTCTCTCAAGGTCCACTGGAAGTCCTCGTCTTTGTCGAAAGCTTCTCGTAGGATCAGGTCGAGGGACCTGCGCAGACTTAGGAGCCTTGTCACCATCTCGTCGCCTCGGTCCGTGTCTCGCACAATCGCTGAACCAGTATCCTTAATATAATTGGCCCATGGCTCCTTGAGTTTCTCATGGACCCCGGAGAGTTTGAGTAGCTGGTAAAGCGCTGCCATCGACTCGATCTCACCGCCCTCGATGAGCCTCGAGATTCCTGTGAGGTCAAGGAGTTTCGGGAGGTGATCGTGAATCAAATGCTTGTGTGCGAGGCCTAGCATCTGCTGTTTGGATGAGCTGTCGAGGTTGTAAGCATCGCAGCGATGGGTCTCGTTTTCTAGAAGGACTCTACACTGTTTAATGTAATCCTTGAGGCTAGCCATGCTGCGCTCGCTGGCGAACTCCTTGAAATACTCGGTGGAGGAATCGAGTAGCCTCGGTTCGAACCATCTTGTGTACACGCCAAATATGTGAAGCATTGACACTGCATCTCTTAGCAATAGTGGCTGGAAGCGATCATCACCAATGCGATCAAAGTGGATGAGCTGGCACATGCCGTCAGCTACGACTAGAGCAACAGTCCGACGATCGGCAAGTTTAGCTCCAGGGCCGCTCGAGAGCATTTTCTTGAACCTCGAGATTAACGCGTCGTTAATCTGCTGTAGCTCCTTCTGCCTCGCCAGGTAGCTCGCATCGAGGTAGGTGAAACTAGAGCGAATTATCTTCTGAAAGCGGGACAAACCCGTTAGCAACTAGGAGATCTTTAAAGAGCGACAGCGAACCATGGGAAAAGGGAAAAGGCTTGAAGATGGGGTATGGAAGATAAGGATTGGGGAAGGGTAACGAACAGATTTGGCACTCCAGACTTTCCACTCTGAAAGCACGGCCTCAAGCATCTCCGTATCACTACCCTTGCCGGAGGCCTTGATGGAGACCAAGACTTCTTCCGTGAGGTACTTCTCACAGAAAGCCATGAGCTTCCGGTAAATGTCCTGCTCCCGCCGGTTTCTGCAAAGGTCCTCGACGTTGCGAAAGACTCTATCAAACGGCACCTTCGGTTTCTCACCCTGCAGAACGGTTTTGAGGGCAGACGAAATCTCCTCCCACGACGAATTGAAGTAGTTATCGGCATCGGCCTGTTGGTCGGAACCATCAAGACGCCGGTTCTTAATCACGAGCTTCTTGACGACGGTCCTTGTGCTCTTGGGGCCAAAGGTGGCCAGAGGCTCCTTCCCCGTCCCTATGGGGATAGGACGCTGGAGTTGAGCGGAAGAATCGGACATTTTGGCTCGTTTCATCGCTGGCGCAGAGGAAGGTTGTCGGGATTCGGAGCCGACGGTTCGTCGTCGCTTGGCCTCCTGAGGGGGCGATTCCCCGCTGACGGGAGGTCCTATCTCCGGTGCGGTCGAGCTGGCTTTGGAGGCGGCGGTAGGAGTTTGGACGTTGGGAGGCGGCATAGGGAAAAAAAGGTTACAATCTCCCCAGCGAGAGACGAGCGGAGGTGTTCCCTGCTGGGATTGACGATGCGAAAGGTTCGGGAACCGCTCAGGTCATCGGGTATCTCGCGAGCTCGAGCTATGGTTTCCGCCGAAGAGAGAAGTGTGTCGCGTCGAAGTTGGAAAGTCCGTAAAGTCGCGTCGAGAGAGGAAGTAAGGTCGAGTCTAAGCTCCAAGGGTAGTGGTAGGTAGTAACAACCAGCAATGACGATGTCTAAGTAAAGAACCAAAAAATAGCAACAGCAAGAGTTAGGAGGGAAAGAGGAGCAAGCAAGGAACGAAACAATTCAATGTTTGTTGTATTGACGCAATGTGTTAGTTGTTGTGCTAGTTACTCATGAGCAAAATGCGGGAGCGAAGGAGGGTGGGTGGGATGGTTGTGAGGGTGGGAACATTGAAGTCAAGAAGTCAAAGAAGTCAGAGCTATCGCCAGTTCAAGTTATCTCAGAGAGTTTGAAAATCATAGAAAGTAATACTCAGTACCCTGGTACCAGATTTTGTACTTGCAGTGACTCCAGAGGTACCAACCAGCACCACCCATGAATAATTGCACTTACAGGACAGGGCCGGCCTTAGTAATTAAGTCCGTCCTCCAATGCACCGTGCCATAAATTGCCAGGCTCACAGAGCAGCATTAGCACCATCAATTTCAAATTACACCAAAACATCAATAGCCCCTCACTGGACCTCCCTCCACTGGACCTCCCTCACTGTCAAAGATAAACTGGTGCTTATTCCTATTCACATAATCGATAAAAAAGGGGAAAAAAAAGGGAGAGAAAATGAACGAATAAATTAGATGGAGATGTTATTATTACACCAGAGTACAATATTCCAAGATACAATAAAACACTTTCCAACACCTAGGCGACATGGTACGGAGTGCCCGAATTGTCCTTACGCATATGCCGCCCATCCTATAAAAACGAATGTCATGTTAGTCGAGGGTAGAATATAATGTACTATCCTATTTTGGGGGGCCTTACCTGAGTATAGCACTGCAAGGTTCCTCTCATCAGTGGCCTGGTTGATCAAATCATTCACCGTCGCAGTAACGCTCAGCGTCTTGGACAGTTTCTTCCTGACCACCTCCAAGGCGCGGTCTGCTTCGGACGGCTCATTGATCCTCGATCCCTTTCTTCGGTTCTTCTCCGCTTCCTGTTCGTCAATCTCATCTCTCTCTTCGCCGTCTCTCCGCGCATCCTGAAGTTTGGCAAGCCGTACTGGCGAGATCGACCACGAGTACAGAGGATCGTACCGCAGCACGTCGAGGATCGTCATGATTGAATACGTCTCTTCTCGCAGCGCATCTAGTGTAAATTCGCAGCAGCGCCGGAACACGCCCTCGGTCTTGGTGATGCCCATCCCGTCGACAATATCTCGCGTTAGACGGAAGGGTACAAGCTCCGGCACTGGAAGAACACGGCCCATCTCGAATGCGACGCCAAGATCGATGTGCACTACTTCACCCGTTTTGGTGTCGAGTAAAATGTTGTGTCCATGCCGGTCTCCGAGACCAAGGATATGTCCCAGCATGGATATGGCCGCCGTGGATCTCGTATACGCCAACCGCTTGGCATACCACTCGTCAGGATCGACAAAGTACTCCATGAAAAAGTACCGCATCACTGGGTGGAATCGATCTGTGACTTTGCGGTAGGTGGATACCCTGATCTCGACCGACTTGCCCTGCACATTGCTGATTTCTCTCCTACACTGGCCTCCCTTGTAATCCTTGGGGTAGTAGCGTTCGTGAGCCGGCATCAAGAACTCGTGAAGCGGAATGGTATTCGGGACGAATTCTATGAGACCAGACGAAGCCGTAAGGGGAAGCACCTTGTACGTCCTGATACCAAGGCTTCGTTGCTGCGTATCTCGATGGAGTTTAAGAAGGGAAGAAACAGCCGCAAAGACCTGCTCCATGATGGCATCCTGTCGCAAGTCGTCATTTCCACCCTTGACAAGCTGCTTGTACTTCACCCCATCGCTGCCCAGGGCCGTAACGATCTTGGGCGCGCTGATACCCGATGCGATAGACATGGTGGGCTCGAGTGTGGTAATGACTGGGACTTTTGAATAGTCCTTATCCACCGATAACTCCATTTGCATCGTCGGTGGCGGGATGGGGTACCGGACTAAGCAGCTCAGGAGGTTGTGCGCTGCAGGGCAATCCTTCAGCCGTAGACGTGCTCCGTTCTTGTACCTCTCCGGGTTGCGATCGGCGGCCAAAGCATGGTAGTATTTGCTTGTCTTGTCAATGGCCTGCCACGTTGAGGCGACCTCCTTCGTCGTAGCCAGTTGCCTAGCGACCTTCTCGGTCGCTTTATGACGCGAAACCGCCACGTCATCTCTCTTGTTGAGACGAGAGTTCATTCCCGCCCATATATGGTACATGCCGTGGTACGGATGGTCGATGCAGATGTTCAAGATCATGCCGAAGAGCAGTCGCTGGAAGAGACTTGTATCATCTTGGAGTCTCGACGACAGTTGATTCATGAGCGTCGCGAATTTCCTTGTCGGAACTTTATCGAAATACTTCCTGACCACTTCATTAGTCGCCTCATCCTCTGCCTTTTCAAGCCAGAGAGCTGTGAATCGAAGAGCGTCATTGTTGTGCGCATCCGACGCAATGAGGGAAAGAAGGTAGTTTTCCAGGCTGAGTCGCACAAATTCGTTTCGCGTTTGTTCGACTCGGCGAAGCTCTTGCTCGTCAAGCTCTAGCCATTGTCTTGCCTTGGCCAGATGTCCCGTGTACCTATTCCTAATCTGCGTCTCCTTCGTGCTGGCAATTAACTCCTTGAGCTGCATCACTTCATCGCTCTTGCCTTGCCGCAGGTTTTGCAATCGCGCAAGATCTTCGAGGCCATCTGGATTTTGAAGTTGCTCGTCGCAGAACATGGCAAACTGGTGGAACACTTTACTGGCTTCTTTCCCCTTATTCTTGCCTTTCAGCTCTTTCAGTGCTGGCTCGAGATACTTTTTCTGGATATTTTGAGGCTTTTCAAGCCTGGCAACAGAAACGCGATGGCCGATCTTGGAAAGCAAATCTGACCGGCTAACAGGCACCGTCTGTTTCTTCAGCGCCGAGTCTTGGTCGATGCTCTGCAGGATGCCGATGGAAGATGCCATCTCGCCATGATCCCATAGCGAGTTCGCTGCTTCCATCCTTACTGCAGCGTCGACAACGAGCCCAAGCTTCTCGCATGGCTCAATCATATCTGTCAACGTAGTAGACACATTTAAGCATTCCTGGGTAGCTTGATGGAACCGGTAGATGTCCGAGGACATAAGCATCGATCGTATCTCCACCTGCCGCGCATCGGCTGGGGAAAGATTGGCTTTTGTGCGTAGGACTGTCTGCTGGCTCAACATGCTCAGGGTTGTTGCCCTGCAGGAAAGCATATGGCTAACATCATCGTACCGCCCGCTACGCATCCATCGTGATCGACTATCAAATTTGTCCAGAATAGCCTCTAGATCAGGAAATGTGGAGACGTTTAAAATATCGTCGAGCTCTGATAATACCGCAAGAGCACCCAAATGCTGACGGAGACTTGCAACGTTGTAGTGTTGAGTCGACAGGGCTCGCATGGTTTCTTCAAACCCGTCGTGGATGGTCTTGCGAATGGTCAAAATCTCGCTCGCCTGGTGAATTGTCTGGTAGGCCTTATACACGGTCACGGCGTGGTTTGTAGTCGATGTAGGAACCGGAAGATTCCACTGCTCTAGACGTCGCGCAGTTTGAAAAGTAGTCTCCAGAGACGTAGATTCGCCATCAAGGCTCTGTTGAGTTTGGAGTAGCGAGTGGGACAAGCCGGCCAGCCCGAGTGTCGTCAGTGTCTTAACGAGTGACTTCCCATCGCGTTCGGAACTGGGATCGCGTAGTCGAATATGACTATCGTATTGCGCCCCACGAAAGGCAAGACTCTTTGCTCCGTCTTTTTCATATTCGAGCCGTGCCAAAACGCTGGCGAGGCTTGAATTCTGAGATAGGCCATAGTACGCATCGGGATCGTCAATATTCTCGTAGATTGTTAGCAAGAGATCACTAGACCCATGCTCCCTCGCAGCCGAGGCTCGTCGCGACGTGCGAGTACTCTCTGCCGAGCCGGATTCGACAAATAAGAGTGCCGTCTTGGGCATTCCGCATCTTGCTGCCGCAGAGGCGGCGCCAAGAACGTCTACATCCAACCACTGTGCGCGATCGGCGATCGATGTCTCGTTAGGTAGCCTCTGAGTTCTCAAGTAAAGGAGGGCGTTTATCACAAGCTTCTGGTTGTCTTTCGCCTTCGTACTAGTGACGGAGAGCCACTCCTTGAAGGCTTCCGAGATTTTTCGCTTGGCTACTTGGTGTTGGTCCATCTGCGCGAATAAAGTCAGGTGGAGGATGTAAGGAAAGGCCTGTTCTGCGAATCCCTTGACCTCTTCCAACAACGGAGAGATGACCGCGAGGACAATAACCTGGGTCGATGCGGACCGCGCAAGATATAAACAGAGGCGCTGAAGCCAATTTTCATTTTCAATATTCTCTTTCAAGAACAACCGGTCCTCCGTCGGGGGGTCGAGAGATGGACACTCGGAAGGGGGCGGGTAGTACTCTCCCCAGTCGGAGGTTAGAAAGAGTGTTTCGCTTAAAGCCTCCTGGCAAGCCACAGTTAAATGGTCATCCTGAGCAGCCCTAGCCTCGGAGACAACCGATCGAAGAGCAGATTCGGCGAGACCCGCTGTGGAAGGGCTCTTGTTTATCGTCAAGGCTTGAAGAAGGTGGAGTAGGCCACGCTGCGAGCCGTTCGCACCAGGCGCAATACGAAGGTATTGGGACAAGCGAGACTCTTGGAGGAGCTCATCCGGTACTGCACCAGATGCGGCGAATGACCTCCCGGCGACCCTCCCTGCCCAGGCAAGATACTGCCCGCTTAGAGCCTGGGTCATGCAGCTCTTCCACACTACCGGTGCCTGGGAGATGGCCTCTTGATCCGTCTCTATTATGTCTTCCCGAATCGATTCCGGCAGTTTAAAGTCACCACACAGAAGACCTAGGGCCAGATCTCGCGCTGAATCATTGAGTAACTGATCTTGCTGGCCTTCATCCCGCAAGATCTCAAGAAGGAGGTTGCTCTCGTGGGTACCCTTGTCGGCATTGCCTGAAGATCTAATATGGGCAGCTGACTGGGTAATGGATCTGAAGATGGCTTCTTGCTTTGGATCTGACTTGAAGCTAGGAGACGTGTATGCCGCGAGATACTTGCCAAACCACGAGTGAAACTGTTTCGCTTTGCTCATGGTAGCCTTGAACTGGCTTTCTTGCGTGGTACTTGATTGGCTAGACTCGAGAAAGACTCTAAGCGATGCCAGGGTAGAGAGAGCATATCCAGCAAGGAATGATGGGCTCTGCTCCAAGTGAGGAGTGCCTTTCGTTATGAGATACTGGCTGATTCCCATCGCATCATCAGCACATTCAGAATCCACAATGAACGCCCGAACCGAGTGAAGCAGCATTTCAAGTGGATAGGAATCGAGAGCAACGGGTCCCGCTAAAGATATGAGTATTCTCAACTTCCTGAGAACAGAACAGGCATGCAACGACCCGAGAGCTGGGCGGACAGTATTGATAAGCTTTCGCGCCACGAATACAACCAAAGCGGGTGTCCAGAGCGTAGTGAATTCGTATTTCGGAGCAAGATTACAGAGATGATTCAACTGGCGGATTAAATGGCGACCCTTGAACACCGGCTGTTGGTTCGGAGGTAGTTTGACCTCTGAATGTGAGAACTTTTTGATCTCGGCGAAGATATCAGCAGCATAGGACAGAGGCCCGATAAAGTGCTGTTCAATCGGATCCTCTTGATCAAAAAGGTCCATGAAATGAGCCACCATGTCTGTGAAATTGGTGTAGACGGCTTCAATGAAGGCTTGGGAGCCGAGCAGCTTCCTAACCCACGCCTCACCTCGCTGGTCGGCATTCCGGCTAGAGTCCTTGGCTCCACCGTCGTGACTGTTAGGTTCGCTTCGACTCTTAGACCGAGCGATTCCATGAGCAATCGCATAAGCCATGACCTTCGAAAAATTTCCAGAAACAACGTCGACAGCACTCTTACCGAGACAGTCGGCAAGGCCTTCTATCGAATCGCCCGGTCCACGCATAACCATCAAGGCGGGTGCTTCGCTGCCAGAAGCCTTGATAAGCTCCTGTAATGAAGCGAACCCGAAGATAGAGTATGGTATATCGTCAATCGAGTTGTTTAGCAGCCAAGTGTAGAGGAGTTGAGGAGCAAAGAGGCTAAAAAGCTCCGCTGGTGATTTCAATTTCAGAGCTGTGGAAACGTTTTGAAGACAACGCGCTGCATAGCTCGTTGCCGCTGGGATGTTTCCAGGTGTCTCAAATATGTGGTAAATGCACCGCCGAAGTAGGGTCGGCCAACAACATGCGAGCTCGGCCAGAGCGAAAAGACGGTAGGCGATCCCTTCTATGTTCTCCGGGTCAGCCGGGAGGCTACTAAGCACATCAACAAAAATATCATCATGAAGCTTGAGAACATAGAGGCCGAATATGGTTGATATGTTGGCGCCGACAAAGAACTTGACTGCCATCGCTCCTTGCTGCTCAATAGACAGTAGAGTTGACCGACAAGAAGAGAGGCCGATTTTGTCCGCGTACTGAGTATCAACTTTCATGATGGAAAGCAATAGCTTGGCGAGCGCAACCTGGGTGTTCGGCGAGAGTTGGTTGCCAGGTAAGCAAGTCTTCACAAAATGGTGGTAAAGATCACCGACCAAAATTGCAACATCGTGTTGGACGTCAATCCAAACTGGTAGCAGGGCCTCAATGAGGTTGATGCAACATGAGAGGGCAACCTCGCAGCAGTTGTACTCTGGAACCCTCCCGATAACACTTCCAACCCTTTCAACGACGCGGAACGCATCACCGGGGTTTGTGACCAAGTCCGAGCGGAATATTTCAAGGATGGTATTTTGACCGAGCAGGAACTCCTCGTCGTTAAGTGCCACTACGTGATCGATGAAAGTCTCGGGGATGAGACCAACCTGACCGACGTCGTTTGATATTATCTCAAGTAGATGCAGTAGAAGGGCCGTCTCTACGTAGTATGCGCCCAGGTCTAGGGTAAGATTCGTGATCTGCCTTGGCACTTCAGCAGACCGAGAAGCTGAGCTGGACTTGCTAGCCTGTGAATCGAATTCATCGTCGATGTCCATGTCGTCTACATTCTGACCTGAGGATTGCCGGACAGCGTGCTCTTTCAGAACTCGGGAGAGTTTCGAACAGATTAAGAGTAGTGGCTTGTGTTCCGTGACGAGATAGTTTAGCTCTGATGAGGAAGCGAGAGGAAGGACCGGTCGAATTGATCTGAGCAGGACATCCAAAAACAGCTGAGATTCGAGCGATTCAAGCACGGCGGCCAAGATATCATCAAGAAGCCTGAAGAGCGTGGGCTCAACATCCCGAGACTGTCTCGTGTTCAGATCCACCAGCTGGTGAAGGATCATGGATCCGCAGATACAAGCCATAAACAAACTTTGCAGGCGCTCGGAAGATATTTGCGAGAAGGAATCGGTGGACCTCTTATTCCAGCTATCACACAAAGTCTGGAGTTCTTCCAATTTGGGGTAAAGCAGCTCCAATACCAGCTTCCTGGAGGTAAAAAAGCTCGAAGGGTCTGCTTTTTGTCCAGCGCTTCCTGTGAGGGTGCGGCGTGTGGAGGACAAGGCAGGGGACGAACGCAGGCCGGACTCATCCAGGAGAAGAAGATACCTTCCAACATCCACCGCAGAGCAGTGGGATTTCCATGCTTGGCTGATAGGACCTCCCGATACTCGCTGCGCACTTGATGCCGGGAGAAGGCTCGTGCCGCACGCAGCACGCAACAGATTTACCAGGTCAACGGCAGCGACGTAGGGCGAATGCAGCGATGCAAATGAGAGATCCTCTGTAACAAGTTAATCTTTACTGAGTCGATCAAGGTGGGGGTTTTGTAAATCTTCTTCTTCAACGTACCGGGATTCCACTTGAGAAAAACCCAACGTATGACATGGTTGCAGGTTGATTGGCTGGCGCTTGGGAGCTTCAAATTCCGAAGTTGTAGCAAATGCAGCATGAGCAGCAAGGAAGAGTCCGTGAGGACGGCAGGTCCGTTGACATCGGCCGTGGTGACGATGTCATTAATATCATTTGAAATGACGTGGTAACTGACGAGGTCCTCCTCTAAAAGAGTACGGAGGAGCACACATGATGCACGGGTGACACCAGGAAGGCTGACACTACGCACAACGAGCTGCCATAGCTGTTTCCATGTAGATGCTAAGAATGACTTGGAAGCATCTTCCCTCAAAGCGCAGCTAAGCATCATTATTAGTACGACTACTGGTGAATGTGCAAACTCATTGTATAGCTCGACTCACCTTGCCGCAGACAGCATTGCCCACGACGCAGTCTGGATTTGTTTGGAACTGACCAGACCAAGGAGATCACCCACAAGGTCCCATACATCATCGCCGGCAAGAACCTTACTATGGACGAGGAAGGGCACGAGCTGGAGGGCAGTAAACTGAGATTCCGGGTCAGATCTCAGTTTCTGTCGGAGCCGATTGTGCTCCTGAGCCATTCGACGGCGCTTCCGTGGTTGCTCATCACCACCGGCCGGCTGAGCCCTCTCTTTCTTGCTATATCTCGAGAACACGCTCTCAAAGAAAGCAAGGCACTCTAGTACTGCCCATTTGCGCTCGGCTTCCTTGTCGTGGGGTTGAAGGCTGAAGAGGGGTGTCTTAAAGAAATCAGGCGGTACAGGTAGCGAGCTAAAATTCAAGTCTTCAAGTCGTAGCTGGTCCGACGCATCCCGTCTAGAATATTCAGACCATAGGACGTCAAGAAGATCCTCGACATCCTTGCGAATCTGATCATTGGCATCCATCTGAACGAGGTGCTCAACGTGGAGGAACATCGAGAACATAGTACGAATCATCTCGTCTCTTATAGACTTCAGCATCTCATCCTTGGCCACCTTTTGGACACCCCACCAGTGAGAAACAACAGGGAGCAAATCAGTTGATAATTTCCTCACCAAATCTAGATTTTCTAGCTCCATGCGTGTCAGGATGGTGTTGAGCGTAGCGAAAGAGAACTGCTGGATACGGCCAAGTGTAGCTTGCTTGACTTTCAAGATGCGTAGTACGATTCTTGATGCCTCTTCAGCGACTCTGGTGAGTGGTGAGTTGGGTGTGAGCACTAGGGAATAAAGGCACTCGAGGAGGTCCAAGAGTGTAATCTTGCTTATGTATCCCGGGCCCTTGTTACCAACATCCGAACTGGACCTTCCTGACGACCTCGGAAGGGGAGTGCTGCCAGGAGCGGGAGATGCTCGAGCGAGGACACTGGCATCTCTATCCACATAGCTAAGGTATCCGGATACCGAGTCGATGCAAAAGTTGACAACCGATTCCCATCCATCCGCTGACTGCCTAACCAGTTGCTCTACATTCGCTGGGCGAGATATAAGGAGAAGCAGGACTTTAACGTAGTCCTGGACCAATGGCTCAATCCATTCTTCGTCGGGACCGGGCAAGGTCTGCGTGATGTGGTCGATTACGGCCAGGGTAGTCTTTCGACGCAGCTTGGACAGTCCATGCTCTACAACCGCCCTGATCGCTTTCGCGCATTTAGATAGGCGCAGGGTTGCTGCGGCCCTGCCACGGCCAAAGAAGAGGGATTTCTCAGTCAGAACACATCTGAATAGGGATTCCAGAAGTTGATGATAGCTCTTGTCCTCCAGAACAGAACTAAAGCACCCGTTAGCAATAACTTCAATATGCCGATAAGGCACAACGAAGAAGTCTCTTTTCATACAAAGTAGTATTTCTTCCGTTCTTATCCAGCAGAAAGACGAGGTCTAGAGTAGGAGTCAGCATGGAGTCACCGAGGAAAAAGGAAGGCCAGAAGCTCACCGTCCAAGGCTGTTCCGCGAGCCTTGATACTACCATTCCCAATATCATCTATTTTTCTGAGCGTCAGTACACCGCCTTTCTGCTTGGAGTATGGACTTTTACGGACGCGAAAGCTGATTCACGGTATGCCCCTTGACTGAAGACATTTTGATGGAGGAAATGAGATTAAAATCCACGACAGAGTAGCGATCCGTAGCGATTCGTGCTATCCCGAGGTAGCGCAAGCTCTCTGCGTTATTGGAGCAGGTCACATCCGCTACCCATGGAATGGTTCATAGATACGAAGCAGATGCCAGAAGGCGAGGCTCAGCTCCTTCGGGACTGTAACCAAAGTGGATGGAAGGAGGTGCTGCCTAAATTGAATCATGAATTGGATTGCGAGGCTAACCTAACGGCGCCTGTCAAAATACAAACGAAGGACAATGCTCCAAAAACAAGAACGAAATCCAGTCAAATGGTGCGTCTCACGATATTTATCTGTTAAAAGCTTCGCATATTATGGTGAAGAACCCAAGCTCAGCTTCCAGGGAAGTCGCGGGTTAACGCGCTTGAAGGTGGCAGAATCTTCACCGCCTTGGTTAGGTCACACTGTATTGTGCACTGTATGGCAAAAAGACAATCGCCCATGTATTACAGTGTGATATTCGGTTGTCTCTTTTCGCACTGTTATAGCTCTCCCAGAAGCTCCCCCGAAAAAAAGAGTCGCGATGGTAGAAACATTCATCAGCCTCGCAACCTAAAGTCAACAAACGCCCCCTGCCCCCGCCGCAATTCCCCCAACTCAAGTGCTCCGAGCTCCGAATCCAAGGTCCCCGATCCATCTAGTCACGCGGTGCTAGGCGCGGGGTTGGCCAAGTCCTGCACTTGGATTAGTGTCGCTGTCCACCGGACTCGCGCATTCGGCTACCGCGATTTTCCTCGATTCTCCCTCGCCCTCACCAAGAGAGTTGATCGCAGCAACGATGCGATAGTCCCCTCACAACCAAAATGGCCGAACAGACAACCTTGATCGCCCTCCAAACCTTGGACAGAATCTTTTTATCCATTCTCGAGGGCCGCCATGAGAATATAGACCTTCTCCGGGACGATGGCTTCGTGCTTGACGTTTTTGAAGAAGAGCTCAAGAAGGTGTGGAGCCGTCCGGCAAGGAGCACCGAAAGTCGTAACGCAATCAACTCCGGTATGGTTTGAGACTCGTCCTTGCTATTGGAACAGTAACAGTTCTAACCTCGCTATTCCTATTTATAGGCAAGGTTACTATAAACGGGGAGGAATACTCTCTCAACGACGAATTCAAGCAGAATGTCTTGAACCTATCAGACGAAGTTGAAATAAACGAAATCGAAGCTGCCGCTATTGTTCTCGATTCGCAAGAGGACCCCGGTATCCTTGGCCGATCGCTTCTCGAGTGTTCTATAATACGATTCCATCAGCACCGGAAGTATGTCCTTGACATCATCCGTCTCCTTATCGATCTCGACCGCGAAGCGGAGACCGAAAACGGCCCAGTATACGATTACGCTACACAATATTTGCGCGAAGGTGTGTTCGCCGTGAGGGATTCGCAGCGGATTGTACCTCGGTGCATGGCAGCCATGAAGGATGTTAGGACATGGATACAAAAGCTCAACGACAAAATAACCGCCGCGGCTGTTCTTGCGGGAGGGCAAACGCCAGAGCTCGCTGGAGAGCTCGAGACGGTCGAATTTTCCCGTGTCAGTCTCATTCAGCAGCACGAGCTAATGGCCATTATCATGTGCAGGGCCATTGAAACCAATCTTGGACAAGAAGATGATTTCAAGAGCCTCCTCGCGGAACTCAAAGCCACTGATAAGTATGACAGCTTACTCGGTACGTTTTATTCTTACATGTCGGGGGGTGAAACCCTTGGGTTTTTTTTCGTCACTCCTGCTAACACTTCAAAATAGTCCACAGAATTCCCCCTCTAGGCGCATTCGTTACGCATTTAGGTTCTGTAGAGTCCAACAGCGGACTCAACCAGGCAAGGAAGCTAAACGATGCCGTATGCCCAAAAGAGCCAGAGCAATGGGCGCTACCATATTTACAGGCCGCCTTCCGGGTATGGTGGCTAGCCGAATACAGTGGCTACTATATCGATGATATAGAAGAAGGCACCATTGTGCCTCCCGTAGATCTAGATGAAGGTAGGAATATCGAACGGCTTTCTCTCCATAGCTTCATCTCTACTAACACGACTTTGTAGAGGACCGCGAAAGGGCAAGGCAATTCCTGGAATCCTTGAAGGATGGTGCTTTCGACTTCCTCTTATCAGTCGCTGCAGACGTCAAGTCTGTAGAATGGCAAGACCCCGCCCGTATGGGTATGAGGTCGTGGCTGCAGCGGAAGTCGCCAAATCTTTCTTCTGATTCAGTTCCATTTTCCGAGTTTTTCCAAACGGCACTGATGGCTCGCCTAGAAGTCTTCATCGATGGCTTCATCACTAATCTGCCCGATGTTTTAAGACGGCTACGTGTTGAGCAGGATGAGCAACGGCAACTCAGCCAAACACACGAACATGACCTAAATCTCGAGCGGTTTCTCATCGTCATTGCCTACTCTTACGAAGGTCGCCCTGAAGCAGCGGCCAATTTCTGGTCGGATCCTGACTCGAACCTGGCAGGCTTTATGCATTGGGCGTCGCGGCGAGCATCCACCCCATTAGTGACAGCTTTTTGTGAAATGCTCCAAGCAATCTCCGAGAACGAAGAATGTGCAACGTCCGCGCACGAATTCCTCATGGACGAAGGGCACCACGCCTCGGGGAAGCTCAGAAAGTCCCTGTCGTTGACGTGGTCGCAAATATTCAAGGAGCTCAATTTCTTTTCGGAAAAGATACGGGAAAAGCCTACGCCCACGCCCCAGGCAACCTTCCGTCCGGGCAAGCCTACTCCTGCCGTGATGGAGGCTGAACCCGAGTCGGCTATGATGCTGGAGTGTTACTTACGGCTGATTACGAAGTTGGCTACAGAAAGCGAAACTGCGCGGCTCTATTTACTTCATGATCAGAAGTTCAACTTGGCCGATATCCTTTTCCAGCTTGCAAGCAGTCAAATCCCACCCCGTCTCCGAGCCTGCACATTCTGGGCTTTGGGGGCTTTGATGACGAGAAAATCAGTAGAAGAATGCCATGCCATGTGGACGCACGTTGACAATTGGACAACTGGAGCGTACAGTCTCCCACCCTCCGGTCATCCTGCGGGATATCCGAAGCTCTCCCAAGTCGGTCCCACGGTATCCCCAGAGCGAGTCCTAGAAGAGATCAGCAATGGCTTTGAGGAGCCGTACGCCTTTACCCTACTTCTCACCTCTCTGCTTACTCCAGTCGAGGGCTCTAGTCCATTAAATGATTCCCTACCGTTCCCTGAGAATCTAGGATCATCCTATCGAATGCCTGGCATCGACGGCTTTGTGGACTACGTTTTAGGCCATGTCCTGTCGCGAAAGATTGATGAGTTGACAGACAAGAACCAGGCGCGGATGCTTAGATTGCGATGTCTAGACTTCGCCCTGGTCTGTCTCAACTCGTTTAATGAAGACCTCATCATTCTCGCAAACTCGACAAACCTCCCGATAGATTCGGCGATAACCGCAACCGACCTTGCCACCTATGTCCGCCTACACCCATTCGCCCGCGTAATGGAGTGGATGCTCACGGAGAAGGCAGTTGCTGCCGTCTTTGCGGCAATTCACCAACCCGCCGCTGAAGTCGGCAACTCATCCCCTGACTCTCCTTTAATTCTCGGCATACTCCAAGCAATTGCGCTCATCTCCCGAATTCTCGATCTCCAAGCTACTTACCTCGACATCGTCAGGCCTCTTATCAGGAATCAGTCGACATATCAGAGGCTTCCTAGTTCCACATCACTCTACTCTTCCTTTGAGGACGGCTTAGTGGGCCATATCAATCTCATTGTTGATCTCGGAACTTTCTGTGGCCTTGGACTTCCGGATCTCACCCTTGCCTGTCTCAAGCTTCTCGAACGGATATCTGTTACTTCGCGAGTCATTGCCGCTTGGTCATGGCAGGGCGGGCCTCATGCACATCGCAACAAAGCCATTGTTGCGCTGGAAGCCGACGGCGACAACGAGGCGATAGCACGTTCCTTCATGGCCGACTTAGACGCCCCTCTTGAACCTGGTCGGGAGATGGATTCACCAAGCTACATGATTAAGATCTATATCCTGGACTTCCTATATGCATGTCTCCGCGAATCCCCTAGGAAACCCTCCATTGCGCATCTTTTACTAGGGTTTCAGTGTGAGGTAGATCGACTTTCGATTGAACCCAACAGTCCGTTCTACAATGGAACCTCCGTCTTCCACAGCTTGATTACGCTCTGGAATGGTATTTCCACCCTCGAGGAACAGGGCATCCGACAGTGGCTCATGGCTCTCAAGTACAAAGCGCTCCGGATTCTACAGGTTCTCTGGAGCTCGCCTCTGACCGCCCCGCTGGTGATCGACGAGTTGAGGAACATCGACTTTGTGTTCGCCCTCTCGCGAGAGGAGCAGACGATATCCGCAGAACTTCTTTGGGAGGGAGCTTCAATGGTTGCGATGGAATTCCCGCTTACAGATGGCGCCGTTACTCTCATGGACTTTATGTCTCATCGCGCAGCTGTCTTCGATTACATCGCTATTGAGCTTTGCGACGTATCCCAAGCGAATCTTCCAACCTACAAGCGGAGAATTTTCGACGCGCTCCGGGGCGAGATCCCACAAAGCGCCCAAGAGGTGATGCCGGCTTGCTCTGTCTTTGAGCTCTTTGATTTTATCTTGCCATTCGAGTCTTGGGAAATCTCACCACCATTATTGGATTTCTACAACGGCTTAGACGTCAATGCCTGCATTGTAGACGATGGAGATGGTAATCAGGTCTATAACATTGACCAAATCAAGGATATTTTACTTCTTAGGCGCAGCGAAGCGAGAGACGCCGCGTCGCTCATCTCACCGCAGGATCTAATTGCCATCAATCGAGAAGAAGCTTGCCTTCTTGAGTTCCTCATGTCGTCCAACAGACAGGTGCAGATGGTATCCCAAAGCCTCAAGCTACTCAAGGCTTGGGTAAACCTCGTACTTATCATGATCGAGTCGAACGACCTGCAAGGTAGCGCGCGGACATCCTTCTACTTACAAACGCTGCAGACGATACTGCCTAACCTCGAATCGTGTGCATCCGAACGCCAGCCTCTAGCCTACGAACTCGCCAAGCTAGCCAAGGTGCTCCTCTTCAAGCTAGATCTTACCCCACCGGCAGGACCAGAGAGCGTCAACGGTAAAGCCGCCGAAATGAGCCATCTCGTAGGCGACAAGCTGTACCAGCTCTTTCAAACGTGTCTACAGGCCATTGGCAAGTGGGCAGACCAGAGCGAGCTCAGGACTGTTTACTATAGCATCTGCTACCGCTATCTTACCGGCATAGTCGATGAAGGCGCGGCCTTCTCCGAGCGTCAGAAGACGATGAAGACGATCCAGGTGTACGGCGATAGGTTGGCCAATGTCATCTGCGATGACGCATACGGCGGTGAGCCGGCGTGCCAAACGGCGGCCCTCATCCTCCTCTCTGCGCTCGTCCACCTCGGTAGCGAGGAGCGCGACAGCCACATCGTCGACACGCTGAACAGGCTCAACTTCATCGGTGTGCTCGTGGACTCATTGAGGAATATCATGCTCGAGAGCCAGGAGATCCTGCAGTCTGGAAAGCCGGAACAGCAGCACTACCACGATGCCAAGCTCGCGCTCTTACTACAGCTCTGCCAGACAAGAGAGGGAGCGAAATACGTCTTGCACGCGAATCTCTTCCGCGCGATTGAAGCTTCCCGCCTCTTTTCGGTCGACCCCGAGCTCCAAATTAGTTCGTGCCTCCCCCCCTCCCTTTTTCCCACCTCTCTCTTCTCTTTTCTCTCTTCCCCCACTAAATAGAGTGAAAATGTAATCCACTAACCTCAAAACCCAAATACAGACCCGAGCAACCCTCAAGCCCTCACAAACCACTACGCCCTCCTCGCCAAAGTCGCCCGCATCATCGGCGCCGCCCTCGTCAGCCGCGGCTCCCACAACCTGCCCCAAGGCCGCCGTTTCCTAACCGACCACCGCATGCTCGTGGCGCACACGCTCAAGCGCTCGGCGGGCATCGGACACGTCGGGGGCGCGGACGAGGAGGCGTTGGCGGAGAGGATCGGCGAGTTGGCGGATTCGTTTGTTGTCATGATTATTGCGACGGGGTTCTTGGAGGTATGCATGGGTTCTTTTTTATCTCGCTACCCCCTTTGTCTCTTCTTTTTTATGCTAACTTGAGTGAAAAATAGTTTGAAAATGAAGTTTTACCTGAGCCGAAGAGGGTATCTGATATTCTATTCCATTAAAAAGGTCAAAGCAAGAAGAAGAAGAAGAAAAAAGAAAGAAATGAGCATGGGAGACGCGATGTAGGCATAGATGTAAACCCAGTGCAAAAGAGATCACGGCAGGGATGGAGCAGGATAGATATGTAATGGAAACATACCACGTTTTGAAATGTTCGGACTGGCATGTTCAGCCAGTGAAGTATTCATATGCAGCTGTTGGTCTTGTCGGGCCATCTTGCTTTTTCTCGGCTTGTCATCTTGGGAGGCTCCCTGCTTGAGGGAAGCGTGGACAATCTGGGAACTTGACCGAATCTCAGGCACGACATGTCCAACGCTAGGGCGGGATCGTCGAGGGGACACTTACGCCACATACACATACGTGGAAAAACTCCACGGATCCTAGTGGAGGAGACCAAGTGACAAGAAGAAGAGAAAGAAAAAGTTTAAATACAGGACTGTAATTAACCCTAGCGCCGGTGTTCCCTTCCCACCCTCATGCAAAAATGCCATCATTTGTCTCATGAAGTTCCAATGTCCAATGCTCCCGTCCCCCTCGTCGTAGCAAAAGGAAGCGCCGCCTCCAATGAACATGAACCCAGTTCCAGAAACGAGACCAGAAGAGAAAAAAAGAAAAATAAACTCCTCGGGTATATACAGCAGGTTGTTTTTGCCTTTATCTCTATGTGCAAGGCCTGCGTAACGTGTATCCTCGAGTAACGACGAAGAACGTAATCCGCCCTAAAATACAGATAATCCCATCACTTTGCGCACGCCCCATGCATGCTAGGTGCGCCGCTGGCTTTCTCAACCATCTGATCGTTTACCCTTCCTCGTACTCGTCATGAGCTTTAGCTCCAGTGGCCAAAAACCTTTTGTGTTCTGTTTATACGAGTCGCGGGGCTTGTTCTCGATCTTTTGTCGGCATATGGGGCATTTGTTTTTCTGGTTCTCTATATTTAGAGCCGATACGAGGCAGTCGCCGCAGAAGAGGTGACCTATGAGAAAAAAAATGTTGAGTAACTTTGAAGGGCAAAGAGGGGGGAAAAATGTTTTGAAAGAAAAAAAGTCCAGGTTTCCTTGGGAAACATACCACAATGTGTAACCGTGAGCGATGTTGCTTGGTCCATGCATATCGCACACTGAAAAGCCCCCAGTTTAACGCGTTCCGCCTTCTTCTGCTGCCGTTGCAGCAAGAGCTCGGGGACTTTTGTAGGATCCCGTAGGTCGATAACATCAGGGTCGTTATCGGAGTCTGACCATTCTAACACGTCGTCCCCCGTCACTGCGTGAGCGGCTTTTTGGCGTTTCGTGGAGCTCGATGATGATGTCGGTCTCCTTCTTTTGGGTGTCGTCCTTGTAGGACTCGAGCTAGGCGCGGTGGTGCCGGACAAACCAGCCGCGGCACTACTCCGCTTCCTCGAGGACATGGTCTGTGTCGGATGTGCAGGTTCGCGTGTTGTTGGGGGTGTGGAGGAGGCAAAACCTTCAACGTGCACGGATGTTGATAAAACGGAGAGGGGCGAGGCGGTTACAAACCCTCGAGAGGGCGTTGGCGGCACGGCGATACGCGAGGAACCAGACGGCGGTAAGGTAAACGAGTCCTGATCGGAAGTCGGCGTGGAGCCGTCATACAGAGCAAAGTCACGGTTAAGTGAGGCGGCGGAAGGAGATGTCACGCTGATCCTCGCGGACTGAGTAGTCTGGTGGAAGGGAGCTCGGGTTCTAGAAAGACTGGAAAGCCGTAGTGAGGTCGCGTTGCTACTAAAAATCCCCAAACCGTAATGGTGGTCGGGACCAGTCTCAACGTGTTGGCTCGAATGGAAGTGGCCAAAAAGACTCGGCGGACTCGTTAGGTCTAGGAAGGGAGACCTGGAACCGGCATGGGAAGCAGGAAAGATCGAAGGTAACGGATACGGCAATAGCGTCGGATCAATCGACGGGGCGCTGGGGAACGATGGCTCGAAGAAGGCCGTCCCAGTGTGGAAGGCGTGGGGTGTTTCGGAGGAGGAAGGTTGAGAAGCGGAGGTCGGGATCTGATATTGAAAGAAAGAGGTTTGGTTTTGATCTAGTCGAACAAAAAATAAAGATAAGTCGCTATCTCTTTTGGAGGCGCTGTTGGGATAAAGAGGCGGCAATGGAAAAGGAAAGCGTGGTGGGAGTCAAGTCAAGGCGGGGCGTTTAGGTGGAGAGCGGGATTAAGAAAACAGACTGAGTCTCTAGCCGCAGGATTCTCGCGATGCCATCCACATGATAAGCAGCAGAATAACAAATAACAGAGGGGTTGATAGGGACGGGCGCTCCAATGCAGACGATGAGAATGCGAAGCAGGAAATGAGGCAAGAGGCAAGAACAGAGCAAGAAGCAAAATGAGGTTATGTTAATGGAAAAGAAACATTAAACAGTTCAGTTGAACAATTGAAGACGGGAAATTAGTAATAATGGTGGCGATTGAGTTCGGAAGTTTACCTTCAAAGTGTTGGTGATGGATGAGCGAACCGATTGGGAGGCGATCACCAGCTCCTCTACTGTTATTCGCCATGCCACAACTGCCACAGCTGTTCATGGATTGAAATTGAAATTGAAATTTGATAGATTCCAATGTACTTCGTAGTGTGGCGTACTTCGTTCGGACACCCAGTGTTAAGTCCGGAGCGATGCGATGCCTCAAGCTGGAGTCGACAATCACACTGTGTCGTCGTCAAGTGATGTTGACAGTCGTTTACAGCTGCTGTCTTGACGGCTGGCAAAGAAGGATGCCAGATGTGCATGCATGTGCGACGTCTTTACTTCGTAATGGCCTCGCTTCTGCGATCTCGAGGGTGCAATTCGAATGGGAGGAAATGGGAAAACGTAAGAAAGAGGCGGTCGGCCGGTTCGTAGTGGGCTGTATCGAGGATGAGGCGGTCTCCTCAAACTGTCTGACGACCACGGAAATTGCAACTCAAGATGCCTTCACAGAGTCTGAGGGCCTAAGTAACGAAGTCTTAGTTCCAAGGGCCAGATGCTGCAGGCGGGAAGATTCATTCGATAACAAGTCACAAAAGAAAAGAAAAAGAAAGGGAAAAAGCGAGGTCGCTCAAATCAAAAGGGAAAATAATCGTCAGGCAAGGGAGACAGAAAAGCCACGAGATTAAAATATCGCCAGAGGGCGAAAGGGAGGGGAGAGCTGTAGTATTATACTACCCGGCCCTTGCCTGGGCTGACCCCCCTCAAGGAAAGACCGGCCGGGATCCAGATCCAGGCCAGGCGACAGGCTATGGGAATTTGGGAATTTGGGAATTTGGGACTAGGCGGCTCGAGTGTGTGGGTGGCGCTGGTGCACCATACACCATACGCCAAACGGTGGGTAGAACAGAACCGCTCCTTCCTTTCAAAGGACATAAGGCCGCTATTTTTTCGCAGCGGCGTGAAACCGAGTGCTTGTGTGGACGAAGGAGGCAGGCAGCCTGGCGCTGGTTCTCCTGTTTGTCCAGTGTCTGGTCTGAGTCCAGGGAAAACGATTCAATGTGATTCGAAAATGGAAACTTCAATGCAACCCCGACGCTGTTCAAAGGCCAGACCACGCTATTCTGTCAGACCACGAAGTGCAGGTGCGGCGCTGCTCGGTGCTCGTTCCGCCCACTGCCCATTTTATTCCCATCGGTTGCCACAAATTTCCTCTCTCACTAAGAAGGGTAGGGCGTGTTGGGCAACAGCTGAGATTTCCGCTTGGCGCTATTATGCGTACGACCTGACCCTGAAGGCCGGCCTGAGACGCTTAGAGCAGTGTTGAGCTCGGAAGAATGACCTAGGCGAGGGCTGCCCTTCTCGATTACCATTCATGCTGCCAGATAATTGAGGGATCAGTTGATGCTTTTTTCTACATACATAAGCCCTCCGTCTACTTCGTAGTGGTTGTGTAAATCGTAAATCGCACAGGGCCGAGCATATCAAATCTCATCTCCGAGGGCTGTCTCTCTCTCGCCATCATTAAGTGGTTGCAGGGCCGGCGGGCACCCTTGCTCTCTCTCCTCCCTGTGCGTGCCATCCTCCATTTCTCTCAGTGACCATCCAGGCCGGCCTATTCAGCCAGCGTGTGACGCATCATTGATGCAAGGACGGGATCACCAATGGAATTCTAGTCCAGGCCCAGGACGTCTCTGACCACTGCATCTTGACCTAGCCCGACATTTTATCCATTAGGACTCGTACCGATGTGGCAGGCAAGAACTTGAAAAAATCAGTCGGCGATCCAACATGATTAGTGCATTTCCCGGGCCGAGTTGTCTCACCCCAGGCCTGAGTGAGGAGGTCTGGTTGGTGCTTTCCTCTGAGGGGTTAAAAGAGTGTCAACCATATTAATTGAGAGTTGATCAGAGGTACTTAATAAACTATACAAATATGGACGAAGTAATACATTACATTTGATGCATTTAAAAGTAACTGTATAATCATACATACAAAGGACTTAACTTTTAACTATTACAATGTACCTTGTACAGACCTCGTTTGATTTTTGAGACTGCAATTGTCACATGGTATATATGATTAGTCAGTACCTCGGGAAATGGGTCCCGGCCCGGACTGGGCCATTGAAGCTCCACTCTTACATCTCCGCTCCGATCCATAAGACAACGGATCCGACGACGGTCGAATCTCCCAACATTGAATCTCCGCTGCCCCAACCACGACCGGAGATGTCAGGCGTCGCAGATTTGCGAAGGCCTAGCCGCGCAGATTTCTCGGTGTTCTATATCTATCGGAGACAGCCGGCCGAGCATTCGTTTTTCTTTTTCATTCTTTTCTTCTTATGCATACATATATATATATTTGTGGTAAGGACTTGGCAGAGAAACTCAGAACCGCCTGTGGGGGATAAAGACAAAGTTGGACAACTACAGTCTAGAGCCGAGACATAAAGATGGAAGAAGGATTGCAGGATTTCGGCACCCGAGTCCATCCCCTCACCCAT
>JUDQ01000177.1:0-70615 GCA_000812075.1 Scedosporium aurantiacum
AAAAAAAAGTTTTTAACTAACTATTATTTAATATATTATATTATATTACCTTTTATTTTATTAATTCTCCCTTTAACTAGTAAAGTCCTTATACTTATCTAGATTAAGATTAGGCCTCTATAAAAGTTAAACTTTTAAATATAATAGAAAATTGTAATTATCTTCTTTTTCTAAAACCTTATTAATATCTTTAAATATTAAGATATTATCTAATAAGTCTAACTTACTTACTTACTATTTATTATTATTAAAAAACTTTTTAATTTAATATAATAGCTAAAAACTATTAATTAATATATTATTAAGCTTTTTAAGCTTTAAACTCTTCCCTTCTTTATAGATTTTAGTAATATAAAATAGTCTATACTATCTTAGCTTAAACTTATTTTTAGTAGATATATTATTTTATTTTATATTATTATATAAGAATATTAAATTATTAGTTTTAAATAGTTTAATCCTCTTTTTAAAGGTATTATTTTTATTTATTTTTATAACTAGCTTTTTATAATATTCTATAATTCTTTATTATACTAACTTTATATTAGCTTCTTTCTATTTAAGGATTTTAACTTTTAATAAAATAAGTTAAATATAGTCTATAACTTCTTCCTAGTTAATTAACTACTATATAGAAATTTAGACTTCTATAAATAATACTAGCTTATATCTAAAAACTAAGTAGAATAAACTATACCCTATTAATACCCTAATAATAATTTTATTAGCTAATAAAATAAAATTAAAAATCTTTACTTATCTTTTTTCTTCTCTTTCTAACTTTATAAAAATATTAGTAAAACTATAATATTTAGCTTTAATAATTTTATTTACTTAAAAGTTATATACTAAAATCTATACTTAGTAGATATTATATTTCTTTAATAGTTTTAATAATTTCTTTTTATTTTCTAGCCTACTATTAATAATAATAATAATTAGAAAACTAAAGAAATTAATAATTAACTTTAAAAACTATTTTATAATAGCTTTTACTATAATACTTACTAGATTACTAATTATAATATATCTAGTTAAATTATATTTTACTTCTATTAGATAATAATATCTATAGCTAGAAAGTATATATTAGATATCTATATAAATTTTTTAAAATAGATAACTTAAGGAAATTAAAATTAAATAATCTTAAAGTCTTTTAAAATTAAACTTCTAGTATTTAAAGTAGCTTTTAATCTTCTCTATTACCTATCTCTAAAGACCTTCCTAATAGTAAAACCTACTAATTAACTAAGATATATTATCTCTCCTCCTATATCCTAGTTCTTAATACTATTTTTACTAAATAGTCCTCTTTTTTTCTTTACTATTAATTACTCTCCTCTTACTATAACTATTATAATTCCTTAGCTATAAGATCTTAAATTTAACTTTAAACTTTACTATTTTTTTCTTAAAAGTATAGTATTTCTTAGTAGTTATCTTAGGTAGTCTTTTAAAAAAAAGTAGAAATTAAGTAATTTATTAATATTTATTAAAGTAAATATTATTAAAAAGCTATAAGACCTCTATATAAAAAATCTATTAATTAATAAAGTTATCTAAGTTTTATTTATTATCTTTTTCTTATATATTAAATAAACTTAATTCTTTTTTTAAAAGAGTATCTATTATAATATTATCTTTTCTTTAAATATAATAGACTTTAAAGTTAAATAGTTAAATATAAGTAATCTATTAAGTAATTAGTATATTTAAGATTTTAGAAGATTAGTTATTAAGCTAATATATAAGAATTTAGTAATTAGTTTTAAAGATAAAATAGATTTTTATAAGGTATATTCTTAGCTTCCTAAAAGTAGCTAGGATACTTTAGTATTTATATTTAGTTTAATTATAGTTCTACTTAGTAGGTATTTAGATATTACTTTTAAATTAAATAAGATATTATTTAGTTTTAAAGACTTAGATAATAATAGCTTTTTACTTTAATAGAAAGGTATTTATAGTTAAGTAGATAAGACTTATACTTACTAAGTAGTTTAAGACTTTTAGAATTAGCTTTAATAAAAAAGCTTTCTTTAAGGAATCTATAGCTTTCTATTAATTAACTATCTAAATAAAGATAGCTTTCTTTTTTAAAAGCTTAATAAATAGTAAAGCTTTAATAGTATATTTAAATATCTATATCTTATAAAATCCTATAATTTTAAAAAAACTTTAAACTTCCTTAATATTTTTATAAAGTTACTATTTTATAATCTTTTAGATATTTTAACTTATAAATAATTTCTTTTTATAGCTATAAAGATATTTTATAATTTTATAAATTAACTTTAACTACTTTATCTTTTCTATAGAAGTTATATAATTAGCTAATTTTAAGTTTAATAATATTTTATTAATATTTTATAAATATTTAAAAATATATAACTTTATATTAAATAGTTTATATACTTTCTTATTATTATAAATACTTATTAGTTCTTTTACTATAATATTATTAAGATATATTATTATAATATAAAATATTAAATTATAAAAGATTATAATAACTATTCTTATAAACTAGTTAATAAAGTTAATAGCTTTTTATAGTAATATATATATCTTTAATAGTCTAATAGGAGAGTTAAAGGCTATAAGGTCTTAGCTTATTTTTATAAGTAGAACTTAATTATAGCTAGAAAATAAATTAATAAATATAAGTATAATATATTATACTATTTATTTTAAAAATTCCTTTATATTAAAAAAAGTAAAAATATCTTTTATTAATATTTAATTTACTTTTTAATAATTATTAATTAACTAATATCTATTATTTTTTTTTATAATAAAAAAGATTTTATTTTTATATAGCTTATAATTTTACTTTAATAATATTTTATCTACTTTCTCTTTTAAAATAGAGATAATTAGCTTAAGTATAGCTAGTAGAATATAGATTAATAATACTTACTATACTTTATATAAGATAACCTTAATCTTTTAAAAAAGTATAACTTCTAGCTTAATATAGCTTATTTCTAAAAACTCTTATATTAAGGCTTCTTCTCTATTATAGAGAATTTTAATAAGAAGATTAGCCTCCTCTTTCCTAATTAGAAGCTCTACCTTAGTAAAAAGTACTTTTAAGTATAAGGCTATTAGTCTAAAGCTTCTTAAAAGCTTAGAAAACTATAAAATAATAAACTTTAGATACTTAATAGCTTTAAAATATTTCTTTATATATTTAAATATATTTAATTTCTACTTTAAGTCTATATTAGAAGTTAATCTATTAAATAATATATTATTAATAAAATAAACTTTAAAAGCTTTTAACTTATATAAAGTCTATATATTAATAACCTTTTAAATTTAAGTACTTAACTTTAAGTCCTTTATTTTAAATATTTCTATTTTAGTTATTAAGTATTAGTTAATTAACTAGTATATAGCTAGTTTATTTTTATTTATCTTAATATTAAATAGTAATTTAAAATTAAAAGCCTTTTTATATATAAAACTCCTCTTTTTTAATTTAATAAGGAGTTAGTATACTTACTTAACTACCTTATATAGTATTTTATATATAATATATTTATTATATTCTAAAAACTTTTTAATATTTAATAGAATATTATTAAAAATAAGTAATAGGAAAAAATTTAATAGAGATAATAATATAAGTACTAATATAATATCTAAAAAATCCCTCCTAGTAGAGGATTCCTCCTTTAATTTTCCTAATAATTAATTACTTTAAATAGTTCTAGAAGTAATATAATAAATTAAGTTTTATTAATAATAACCTTTTTTCTAATAAAGCTAGAAGAATTATTATAATTAAAAAAGAAATATAAAGCTCTTATAAAAAATATTTTAAATATTATTAAAGTAGCTAAAAAGTTATCTATAAAAATATAAAACCTTATAAAAAGTTTTTATTCTCTAATCTATATAGTTATCTTATAATACTTTCTTAGAAAAAATAATTATTAGTATCTAAAAAAGTATAAGATTATATTAATCTTAATATAAAGAAGCTTATTTTTTTTTATATAAGAAATATAAATAATATTAATTTCTATTTCTATATTAAAAATATTCGTAATATTATTATTAGTAGCTTTACTAACTTTTAATTTTATATATAGTAAGTATTATATTAAATATATTTTAGTAAAATTAAATTTAGTTTATAATATTATTATATTTATTATATAATTTAGATTTTATTAATTAATAGCTTTTCTTCTTCTAAAAAAGTCTTTAATTATATTTACTAAGAAATCTATAAGTACTTATTAAGTACTTTTAGCTTTTATTTTAAATACCTTTAATATAGCTATATTAGCTTTTCTTAAAAACTTCTTTTTCTAATAGTCCTTCTTTTTTATAAGTTTACTAATTAAAATTTATATTTAGATCTTATTAATAAAGTTAATATTTTATTTTTTTAGTTTTAGTATAAATTAAGAAGATAGTTATATTATTTTAGCTAATATAAAAAATACTTTAAGTTTAAAAATCTTATTTATAATTACTTTATTTAAAAATCTTAAAGTTTTACTTTTAAAAGCCTTTTAAAATACCTCTTCTATACTTTTAATAAGTTTACTTAATTCTAAGTCTTTTAGTTTTTTTTTATTTATTTCTAAATTAGAATTTAGTTAATTAATTAAAGTCTTTTTTCTTTTAAAGCTACTAGCTATTATATAGATATCTATAGCTTTTTATTTTTTTTTAATAAGGAAGTCTTTAACTTTAAACTAAATCCTACTAGACCCTATTATCTCCTTCCTCTTTTTAATAGATATTAGGAAACTATCTACTCCTCTCTCTTCTTTTTTTATTTATTTCTTCTTTATCTCTTTTATCTATTTAGTTTTAAAAAATATAAAGTTCTTATCTTTTTTTATTATATACTTTAAGTTATTTTAATAAACTTTTATTACTATTTTATTATAAATTAAGTTTTTTAAATTATTATAAAAGTTTTAAACTTCCTATTATACTTTATTAATAACTTCTAGCTATATATAGTAGCTTCTAGTCTTTATATAGCTCTCTCTCCTTAAAATATCCTAATTTAATAAAATTATAATAATAAATTCCTTATAAAAGATATTATTATTTTAGATATTAATTAAAAACTTTTTTAAAATAAAGAGTTAGTAATACTTATATAAAGCCTCTATACTTAAGATTAAAATACCTATAAATAGGTTATAATTATAGATACTATCTATCTTATATATAGCTACTTTATAATCCCCTTATATATACTTTTTCTAATAGTAATAGTAAGAGAACTTATTCCTTCTTTTTAATATACTATATATATTTACTTTATTATACTCCTTATACCTTAATATAAACCTACTCTAGCTTTTTTTACTTATCTAGAGAGCTTCTTTTTAACTTTTTACTTATATAAAGTAGATCTATAGTTTATATATTTTCTTAGTTAACTTATTAATTTAAAAGTTTATAAACTTTTTTTTAATAAAAGATAGTTAATTAATAACTTCTTATAATTATTAGAGAATCTAAATACTATAGTTAATAGCTTTCTTATCTTCCTTAAAGTAGATACTCTATTAAAGTAATACTTTTTACTTAAGCCTCCTTATATACTTATCTTCTATATATATATTTTCTTAATTAAGCTTAACTTTAAAAGTATCTTATATATAGTTAATTAACTATTTTAAATCTTTATCTTTAAGTTCTTTATAGGATATACTATAGTTAGCTATAAGTTTTTAATAAAAGGAATTATTTATAGCTTTAAAGATATCTTATTTCTTTATATTATCTAATAGTAGCTTTTTATACTTTATAATAAGCTACTATTAATTTTATATCTATTTAGCTACTTCTTTCTACTAATTTAACTAATTATTAAAAATTAGTTTATTATATTTTTAATTATAATTTTTATAAGCTTTAAAATTATTATCTTTAAATTAATAAATTAATATCTTTTTAATTTCTTTTTATATAGAGCTTTTTATAACCTTATAGATAGTAGTTTATATAGCTAGAGTAGCCTTTTAGATTACTTCTTTTAGAAGTCTAAACTTTTATTTATTATTACTTTAAGTAAATAAAATATTATTTTTATAATATTTAATAAAAAAATAATATTAATTTTATTAAATATTAAAATCTTCTTTTTATTACTAGTTACTTAAGCTATAAAAATAGTAAATAGATTAAGTAATATAGCCTAGCTTATACTAGTAAAAAGAGGAGGGTTTAGCTTTATTATTAAAATAATATTATTAAAAATATTATTAAAACTTAATATTAAGATAGGTAAAGATATAAAATAAGATATTAAGCTTCTAGTATTAAGAAAGTAGGTAGTATTTTAGTATATTAATAAAGGGTAAATTAGTAAAAGTAATAATAATTATTATTTATAATATTTAAAGTTATCTATAAAAGTCTTTTTTATTATTTTTAATTAATTATTTAAAGACTTTTTAAAAGAGGAAACTTAATTAGTTTTTATAATCTTTTTAATTACTAATATAAAAATAACTTTTATAATATATCTAAAGGTTTTTATTACTAATATCTACTTTATTACTAAAGCTATCTAGAATAGAAAGAGCTAAATAAAAGTCTTAATTATAATTTTCTATATATTATTAATTAAAACCTATTAATTAATTACTTTAAAGATAAGCTCTCTTATTTAAATAAACTTAACTCTTATTTCCTCTAAGAGAAATTTTTAATAAGTATAATTAAAGCTTTTTAAACTACTTTTAATATTTAATTTTAACTTTTAAAATTATTTACTATTTTTTAATATTTTTAAATTTAATTAATTAATAAAATCCCTTTTTATAGATATATTTATATATTATTAAGCTTATAAGATTATAATTATCTTTTTCCCTTACTTATAAGTTAGTATATTATCTTCCTTATTAATAATTATAGTTTCTAGTAAATAGCTTTAAAGGACTTATTTACTATAATAAAAGTAATAATCTATAAATAAAATTTAAGAGCTCTCTAAGTAGATCCTAATTAGACCTTTTAATAAAGTAGAATAGTATAGCCTACTTAATTACTAATAAAGGAAATAGTTAAATAGAAGGCTTTTATAAGAGGTTACTATAAAACCTCTTATAAAATAGTAATAGATATTAGTTTTAATAGTAATTTCTATTAATTAATAAGAATAGAGCTATTTTATAATAGAAAAAGAAATTAACCTTTAAATAGAAAGAGGTTTTAAATTATTTTTATAGTAGTTACTTAGAATATTTTAAAGATATTTACTAAGCTAAAATAAGTAGCTTAGTATTATTAGGGAATAAAAGAAGATTTTAAGAATAGATAGATAAGATAAAGAACTTATTTTTAAATTAAAAATTATAAAAGAACTAAAAGAATAAATAAAAATAAATATAAAAGTATAAAAAAGTATTAAGTAAAAGAAAAACTTATTAGGAGGACTTAAAGAACCTGTCTGTCCTCTATTTAAGAGATATCTCCCTCTTATATAAGGGAAATGATAAAATAAAATAATATCTATATTAGAAAAACATTCCTCTACTCTGCTATTACCTTTATCCCCACTATACTATACCTAAGTTTGTAAATTTACTATGTAGATTTTTTAATATAGAAATAATATCTAACTACTTAGAAAGAAATAAATAGAAGGCTTTTTATATTAAAATCTATAAGTTTAAATTTTAAAAGGTAAGTAGCTTTTATAGAAGTATATAAATAATATAACTACTAAATAGATTAAAGCCTTTTTTTAATATCTATAAAGACTTAAAGTTTATAAGATTAAATTCTAGTATCAATATAATATAAATAAAACTAGATTAATAGAAGGTATTAGAGGTAATTAACTAGTAGTTAAATATATAAAAAAGAAAGCTACTTATATATAAATACCTAGTTTATATTTATAGACTATAATTATTAAATATATCTTAGCTATTAGAAAAGTATTTCTACTATTAGTTATTTTTAAAAGTATAAGTATATAATAATAATAGTTTCTAGAAGAACTTAGTTTTATAAAAGAATAGTACTTTAAGGTAATTATAAAAGGCTAGACTTCTAATAAAATTATATTAAAATAGCTTTATAAAATATTTATCTTAACTATAAAGCTAAAAGATAAAAATAATAAGTATTTACTTATTATAGATAGCTATAGAAGCTATAAAATAAATGATTTTATATATATATACTTCTAATATAGGATATATATTATATTCTTACTTTTATATATTTCTTATATCTTATAATTTTTTAATATTTCTATTTTTTTCTCTTTAAAATAAAGCTATTAAAAATAAATTTAATAAATAGTATATTTCTTACTAAATATACTATTTATAAAGTCTTTATTTTTATAGTATTATTTAGAAATATAAAGAGAAGGTTTTTAAATATAAAATATTAAATTAAAATAGAAAGTAATTAGTTTATAATTTATTAATATAGTAAAACTATTTATAAACTTAATAATTATAGATTTTATAAAAAACTAGCTTCCTATAATATTATAGATAAAAGTTATTAAAATAAGAGCTCTTATATCTTTTTTCTTTATAATACTAAAATATTTTAGCTAAGTTTATAACCTTCTTTAAGTTATTTTACTAAGTAATAAGAAAGATCTTCTTATATACTAGCTATTTACAAAAATAAGTAAAAGGCTAGATAATTAGAATAGTTTTTTAGTAGCTATAAAAGTAGAAATCTAAAGTCTTAAATATTAGATTAACTAATTATACCTATAGAAAAGGAAAAAAGTAGTCTATAAAAACTTAAATAAGTAATTTATCTATATTAAGGATATTATTACTATATGCAAATAGATATAGGAATTACTAGCACCTATAGCTGTTAGTAGTTAACTTGAAGGAGTTTATTTTAAAGATCTTTATTCTTAGTTTTAGATATAGGAATTTTATTATAAAATAATAGGAATTTGTAGACTTATAAGTGTTTCTAGATGGTGATAGTAGTGCTGTTAGAGATAGTAAATGTGGCTTGTTTGGGGGAGTGGGTCATTGGTGGGTGCTTTGACTTAAACGGAAATGAGAAAAAAGAAGGTAGAGGGGAAGAAGGAAACACAATTGCAGTCTTCTCAGTAGGAGTGTTGACGCCATTATCTCAGGGACACTCGGCGGGACCGGGTTTTCCACTGAAATTCACATTCTGCCAAAATATATTGATCGTTGGAGAGATCCTAATCACAAATCCTGCCTGTGCAAACCTCTATGGACAGCTGAGATCCTATCCTAATCACATATCCTGCCTGTGCAAACCTCTATGGACAGCTGAGATCTTTCTTTGCTAGCGAAGGCTGTCCGAGTGTTCAGAATTCACATCATGCTCTCGTCGAGCTTCTGGGGTTACGACCACTCAAGTCTCAAAATCGGCTCGCAAATCTGCCAAGCTCCATATTGCGTGGGGAGGCCATTCGATGCAGAACACATCTATCCAAACTCCCCTTCTTCAAAAATGACAGATGAGAGAAAAGGAGATACTGCGTTTACAACTGAGTCTCCGTCAAAGCCATGGAGACCTATTGAAGAGGGCACAGATACCGGCATCATGTCGTCAGGTTCTAGATCTAGTGTCTGAGACTCTGAGCCACTAGGCAAAGTCATCACGGGACCACGGGAGTTTGGGAGCATGGAAAACATCCACTTAGGAAGGTTGGCAAGACCGGCAACCCGGCAAAGGAAAATGAAAAGGAAGAAAAAAAAAGAAAAAGTGTCTGACAATTGATGGGAAACGAATGGGTGAGGCCATTATCTAGACTACATTGCTCTTGTAAAAGTCCCCACACCTAGGGAACAACAGCACGAGGATGCCAGGGCTTCCTTTGGTAGGGAAAGACATACTACTCTTGAGAAAGCCGTCCTGTTTTTCACTCTATCGTTTTCTACTTCCTTGTCCGTTGGCAGGGTGTATCAAGGCCGCCGCTCTAGCATTAATTAGGCAAAATAGGAACTTATTGTACTCCGAATCGACTTACGTAGGCACTGTTTCTCGAGATCACAGACCGCAGGTGCCAAGGGTGTCAAATCAGTCAATTAATGTAAGGGGGGCCTGGTCGGCATCCTTATCCCCGCTCTGCCCGGAATCAACCGCACCTTGGTAGGGACGGCAACGTCGTTTCCTCTCGTCGAAGAGTGGACTTTGGATGCCAAGACCAAGTCCCGGGCCTCGCAAACATCCATCCATCCATCTGTCCTGCACTTCATTTGGATGACGGACCCAGGCCACCCCGGGCACAAAAGTTGGGGGGAAACATAGCGATGGCATCAACTATTCCCAAGGAGCCAATTGGCCGACCCCGGCATCTGATTCATATAAACGACCCGGGTATAACTGTCAACAAGGAATCTTCCACGCATTTTACCGACCCGCGGAGATTCGGAGCGATTCTATTGGGCACCTATTAAGTGCTTTTCTGACGACAATTAAATCTAGCATCGATCATAGGTAGTTTGCAGATGAGGCTTCGTAGTGTCCGGATATTGCCACTCCCAAAAAAAATATGTCAGGTAGCCGCCGAAGCCCGGTTCATTATGCAGTTGGGGCCTCTCCCGCTATAAGACTGCCTTTATTCAAAAGGGGAGACCATTCCAGTGGAAAACTTTGAAAAACACGGGAGATTCTTTTTCGCCTCTCTGTCGTTAAGTTGTCACGATAGACTATCGAGCCGGTTGCAGACCAGAAACCATTCATCATGCGTTCCGCTTGGGCTCTCGTGCTTGCGGCGCCGCTGCTTGGTGCACAGGCCAGTACTATTAAGAAGAAATTTTCCACTCTTGACGTGTAAGTGAGAATGCCCCTCTCCTTTAGCTTCCCCAGCATCATGCCAAGGTCATGCCTTGCCGCTAACAAGTCGGTATCGAACAGCTGGCGAAACGGCGACTACGAAAGGGACATCGTCGACCAGCTGGCAGATGAAACATTCCCCAAGATTGCCGAGTGGGTAGAAAAGACGGGCTCCAAGTGTACGCTTGAGAATGCCGTGCAGAGGAAGGAGTGGTAGGTTCTGAAATGTCGAGTACTCATGACTGGTACAAGGGCCCAGCAGCTGATTCATTTATTTTCAGGGCCGATTTGACCATCGATGAACGCAAGGACTACATCCAGGCCGTTCAGTGCCTCATGAAGCTGCCTCCCAAGGCTCAGGAAGAAGTTCCCGGTGTCCTGAACAGATACGATGACTTCGTTGCTACTCATGTCACGGGAATCCCTGTTCTTCATGCTCCTGTAAGTAACTCACACATCGATGTAGGTCCATCAAGCTCAAAGATCTCCTCTTCTAACGCCCAGATAGACGAACCTTTTCGCAAGCCACAGGTACTACATCTGGGCTTACGAGCAAGCTCTGAGAGACGAATGCGGGTACAAGGGATATCAGCCCTATATGAACTACCAGCGACACCAAGATCCCATCAATTCTCCCTTGTTCAATGGAAACGCGACCAGTATGGGAGGCAATGGCGCACCATCCACGTACCCTGGTGTTGTAATGCCCTATCCACGCCCGTACAACGTCATCCCCGCTGCTGGCGGTGGTGGCTGTGTCACCGAGGGGCCGTTCGCCGAGTAAGTCTCGTGCCATCTTCACGCCATGTCATAACAGATTCATGCTGATAAAATGCGCCAGTATGGTTGTGAGTCTTGGTCCCCTGGGAACCGTGCTCAATGACCTTCCCAGAAATCCTCGGGCTGATGGCCTCGGTTCCAACCCCCGATGTCTCCGCCGCGATCTCAACAAGTTCTCCGCAGCTGGCGCAGACGCGAACCACTCCTACTCTTTGGTCATGGACTACCCCGATGTGGATGCGTTTTATAATCGTTACCTTGGGCAGCCGTACCTTCGAGGTGATGAGTATCCGTGGGGTCTTCACTCCGGCGGCCACTATATTACTGGCGGCGACCCTGGTGGTGTATGTATCCTTTCCCTCAACCCCTCCCTTACTTTGCCGGCAAACTGACACGGTAATTACCTCAGGACTTCTACGCTTCTCCCGGAGATCCAACCTTCTGGATGCACCACGCGGCTCTCGACCGTCTCTGGTGGCTGTGGCAGATGCAGGACCCCGAGAACCGCCTTCAAGCCATCCCTGGCATTAGCTTCTCGAGAATGACGAATGCGGATGCCCAGAAGACCGTAGTAGACCTCAAGTGGACTGCTGGGCCCCGCACTTTGGGAGAACTGAACGATCAGATGGGCTCGGCGCCTTTCTGTTACATTTATGTATAACAATCGGTAGTCTGACTGTCTAGTTCCATGAGATTGATCCATTCCCATACTCGATGCGGCTGACGCAAAGTCAATCAAATAATCCGCTATCAAATGTAGTACCTTATGAGTCTTTGTGCTCTATTTGTGGATGACATTGATGAAGTATTTCTTCCATGCCCTGTAATACACTGCATTCACCTCCGAGGCTGCCAAGCCTGGCCCCGACAGCTAGAATCTCTTCTGTGTCCCCTGCTTTACCGCCCCGGGGTGAAGTACATCCTACGTTCTACCGATGGCTACTTCATAAGTTATTTTCATCGATGATATTGAAGAATCCGTTTTCCTCGCTACGTCCTCAGGTGTGCTGCCAGTTAGCTTTAGCACTTACAAAGAAAGACCTGGCGAACTTAATACCATTCATCTGTTTTTCATCAGTATTGCTAGAGTTATTTTCCTTGATGTATTGTTTATTGATTTATTTATTTTCCTCTATATTTTCCTTTTATCATCGCCATAAGTTAACCCGAGCTCAACACAAGGCCCTGAGGCTTGGCGAACGACTCAGCTTGACAGCGCAAAAAGTGATGCATGCAAAGGGGAAAATGGCATCAATAGGGCCGACTTCAGATCCGATGTACGATATATTCCTTGTCGAATCGAGTACTGGGGGATCCGTTTGGTGAATCAGTCTTGGGCGAACTCGGCATGACTTCAGAGTTCAGACATTGACCGCTATCCTGAATCCTACTCTTGCACATCTGGTCACCACGAAAAACAGACACGCTCCCAGAAGGAGAAATCCCGAAAAGAGCTGGACACCGAGATATTTCCCCGTCGATCTGAGAATGGCGCCGGCAAGGGGAGGACCGCACAGAGAGGCGATGGCATTGCAGAAGTTGGATGTGCCCAACCGTGATCCCATAAAACTGAGGTCCTCCGTAATGGAAGCCAGGACGACGGCAGGTAGAGAGACGATGCCACCGGTGGTGAAGCCGTACATTACGGCGAAGACAATATTGCCCGCTCCCGTGTGGACTGCGATCCATGTGAACGCCACGGTGCTCGCCATAGCAATAACTACTATCATCGTGTTAATGGGGCCAATGAGACCAACTGCCGGAGATGGTGCCAGACGACCAAGGATGGAGGCGGCGTTGAGAATAGCGACGAGCTTGAGGGCTATGTTTGTGTTCGTCAGGCCGTGGCCTAGGGCGTAAGTCTGCAGATAAAAGATTGGCGGGAAGAAGCCGAAGTTGCTGCAGAACATGGCGAAGCAATAAAAGAGGTACGCGGGCTCCCGGAAGGCCTTGGGGTCGAAAGGCGATCGAACTTTGCGCGGCTTTGCCCGGAGCCGCATGACGACCACGGCGAATGAGCATGTTATGATGGAGATGAAGCCGAGAATTCTATTCGTCCAGCCGAAGCCTACATCGTCGATCAGGGATTGGAAGATGAGTGGGTAGATCACTCCGCCAAGACTGCTGCCGCAGACGGTGAAGCCGGTCACAAGAGCACGTTTCTTGAGGAAATACTGCGGCAAGATCGAGAGCGACGGCACGACCATACAACCCGCGCCGATGCCAATGCAGAAACCTTGCGCGAGGATGATTTGCCAGTATTTTGTAGCAAGACTCATCATCATAAAGCCAAAGCAGACGGCGATTGTTCCGAAAGCTATCGTGGCTCTGAACCAGCCACCGTCAAACAGAGGACCCGACACCAGTCCACCTGCGAGGAGAAGAAACGATTGAAGAGACCCTATCCAAGCAATGGCATCAGGCGTTGAAGAACTCAGGAGATGTGTCTCATAATACGTCTGGTATACTCCAAACGTATTTGCAATGCCCCTTACTTGTGTTAGTATATCCAGCTCTGTTTGTTTTCTTCCTTTTCGTACTCTGAAGTTTGCAGATGCCAAGTCGAAAACGGCAGAAATACGAAAAGAATAAAAATGAGATAATGGAAGAAAAGTAACTAAATCAACTCACCATGAATTGAAGAAGAGCGCAAATGCCCCTGCCACTTGGAGCCAGGCCACCAAACCGCCATCAGGAATCTCGTCGTGGATGACCTCAGGAATGGGTGTGATCTCAACATCGTCAGATGGTCGTAACTCGGCTTGGCCGGCTTTCTTTTCCTCGCCCTCCCCCATGATGAGCACTATACCAACAATCCACCCTTGGAACTGCGGCTTCTAGATGCCATTAGTTGTCATGGGCCGTCCTTCGTTGGTAATCGACACAGAAGTGCAATATCGCAATATAAGCTGTCCCAATTCATATAATACAACCCCCGAAGCGAAAACTTGGGGTTACAGCAACCTAAAGACCATCTAACACCAGGATGGCCAGAAAATTTTCTTGATTTGCTTAGAAATCGATTGAGCAATCCCCTTGGGTCACAGACCCAAGAGACCACTTTATCCCTGATCCTTGCCTTGCTGCTAATGCTACCTTGGCACCCATAGTTGCGGGGAAGTGTGGACCCCTTCGTCCAAATTGGTCCGGTTACGCTCTCCGGCAGTTCTACATGCTCTAGCTCCGAATGCCGAGTGCCGATCGGTGATTCTCCGAAGTATCAGGCCTAAAGCTCTCTTCCGTTTTTATGCTCCGGAGCGTCCAATGCAGCATTAGTATCCAAAGTGAGGCACGTTTTGAAAGGCTTTGCAAACAAGAATTCCCAATACTTGAGATCCTTGAGTAGTTAACCCTGAGTCAAGGCTCGATGTTTCATTTCCAGTCTGTAACCATCTCACCCTGGGCTATTCTTCCACCTTTGTTCTCTCAGCGCAAGATGGCCTTAAATTGCGAAAGAGTTAAGGGCCCAGAAGCAGGGAGAAAATACCTTCTTCGCGTCTTCGCGGGAAGGGTTGAAGAAGACACATGACCCATCCCTGCACGTGACTCGAAGGCCTTCAATGGAAGAACCAGAAGAGAAACAGAATTCAGGTTGCCAAACCCAAACTCCATCTCCAGACGCGGAAAAGCATGGGTCCATTCAGGAACCCATTAACCGGAAGAATCGACGTTCTAGGCAGGACGGCCTTTGGCATTGTCTATACGGAACACGGCAACAAAAAACGGTGTTAAAAGGCCTCTCTATCTGGACAGATGGCATCGAATATGAACGCCGTCCAATGGCCACTGAGGGGACCATAGAGCGTGAAGCGGCAATTTATGACGTCCTGGGACACCACCCCCTCGTCACCAAGTCGTTCGGGCTCGAGATCGTGGACCGAACCACAAATTCATGTGCTCTACGGCTTGAACGCGCCGCAGTTGGGTGCTTGAGGGAGTTCATCATAGAGTGCCCGACGGAAAACATCCCCCCACTTATTATTCGGCTAAGGATGGCAGTCGACTTCGCAGAAGGAGTGTCTTATCTTCACAGCAAAAGGGTTCTGTGGGCCGATCTTTCCGTACGGAATACCCTGTTATTTGACAACTTTCAAATCAAGCTCTCTGACTTCGGAGGCTCAATGCTTCCAGGGACGTACGACGAAGCTACCCAACTCTATGAAACGCGCTACGAGCCTCCAGGCATGGTCCAGGATTACGACGACATATCTATTATGGCCCGAGAGATATTTGCGCTTGGGACTGCCTTGTACGAGATCACCGAGTGGCAAATCCCCTATGGGGTATCAATGGATGATGAGGAGGCCGTAGACCTGTGTAAGAGACGGGGCGAGCTTCCGACTCTGAGCCAGCACAACCCTGCCAAGGACATTATAATGAGGTGTTGGACTGAATACGCCACAGTGTCGGAATCTTGGGAGGAATATACATTACCGCGAGAGGTATATGAATGCCTCAGACACCTTGCGGCATCCACACCAAATATCCCAGAATGGAATCACATGGGGGAGACCAAGAACGCTTGCGACCAGGCCTTTACAAAGCTTGTCAAATTCAAAGCCCTCGATGCGGTTGACTCTGCTGGTCAACAATGAAGGTCGCGAAATGATCTCTTCAGTGTCTTCCATGTTTCAACCCGACATCCCTTCCACCCGGCCGGATCCACCCGGATTTAACATATCAAACTAACCAATAGAATCCTATGTAATGGAAGGTGTCAGGAGACGTGCTCGCTCGGTAAGTACTGAAGTTGGGCAGCTGAGGGTTGTATCCAGTTCTTGTCAGCGTTCTATGCATTTAGGACATTCACCACCCGTCATGGTGGATCTGAAGGTTGTTTTGCTAGGATGAGGATTTCGGACACTGCTCGGTGCCCCATTTCTCATGATTAAGCCGCCCGGCCGTGGGATAGTTGACCCTGGGGAAATGGTGTGTCGGATCTGCCTCACACTCGGGGTACTTGATTTGATATCTGACGATTCCACACATTTTTGCTTGAGGTTGATGGCGAAGAGGGTGTTGTTAAGAATCCGACCCTCGGCAGTGCAGCGAGAGGCAGATCAAGCCTCTAGAAGTTAGTATCCGGAGACCTGTCGAAATGTGCAGGGATATTGTGGCAGAAGAAAAGGAGTATTCTGGGAATGAGGATCGCAATTTCATTGTCTTTACTACAGGATGAGATTACATCATGTCTGATCCCATCTTTATGAACTGCTTGGGTACTGGGCTTACGTGACTTTTCATCCAGGCGTAAGACCCCTTTAGAAGACAAGGGCAAATCCATGACAGCTTAGTAGATGGCAGAGGTTCTGGTGACATTCAGGACCATGTTCAAGAGTTGCAATCCACACTATCGCATTTCCATGACCCAAATGAGACTTTGAGGGGTTACGACTTATGTCCCAACGTCACCGGAGACATCTGGATGGTGATAATCTTCAGCCTACCCAAAAATTAAGACAATGCCGACTAGTTACACCGGTAACCTATGTCCAGGAAAATAGCTAAGTAGGAAGAAGTATAGCAAAGCAGAACGATATCATGCCGGGAGATGATCCGACGACGCGAGAATAGACATGACGCAGTGGAGGTTGAAAGCAATGTGAGGTTCTTGCCACCCCACCCCAACTGACGTCCTGTAATACCTGACGAGGTCACCTCAGAAAGGACGAAAAGGGTCATTTTATTAAACAAGAGATTTTAACCAACAAGGAAGATGTCGTATCTTCGTTCATGGACCCTGCAATAGCTCGTTCAACTGAGCTGCGTTGACACGTGACAGCTCGATGGTGAAATCCCCAGTGATGATGGCGAATGGCCGATTACGCCTTCCGTCTGCCGATATCCGGATTGCTCGGAGAAGATGAAGTCGTTCTTTTATGGTAAATTATTGAACTATTTTCTAACGATACGGGCGATATTCATAAAAAAAATGAGCATAAAGTCTGTAGCCATTATTGGGGCCGGGGCCGCAGGTATTGTGAACACGACGGCGCGCTGTTCTTGAATATACATTTCTAAGATTGTGACTATCATAGGTGCCATCACCGCGGCAGCATTAAAGGCGGAAAACTACTTTGAACGGATCCGGGTGTTTGAGAGACGAGAGACGCCGGGCGGAACATGGCAAGTCCACTCGGCTATCAACCCCTTCGAAATGGCCAAAGCGATCGGCTAACACAACATTGAATATTGAAGGATCTACGATGCGGATCCCCAACAAAGCCCTCCTCCCAGACCAGGCGACTTGCCCCCAGATGTCGACCCGCCTCTTCCTATCCCCGAGAGCTTACCCCGAACTACTCCGCCGAATCGCCAAGAACGGTTCTCTTCAACACCGATTTACAAATCTCTGACGTAGGCGCGGAAAGAATCCCAGTTCCACTCGGACTTTACCAGTCACAGTGCTGACAATGAAGCTAGCACGAATGTGCCAGATATAGCCATGTCCTTTTCGGATGCCAGGTTCGCATACGGGCCCTTTGCTCCCCACTGGGTGCCACGACAATACATTGAAAACTACTTCTCTATCCACAAGACCGACTCGTATTTGGTACTCAATACCACCGTTGAAAAGCTGACAAGAATCCATCTTTCACTGAAAGGTGAGAAGGATAGGTGGAGACTGGTCCTGCGCAAATACGACCCTGTCACACGTGTCGACATCTGGTGGGAGGAAGAGTTCGATGCCGTGATTCTTGCAAATGGGCATTATTCAATCCCCTATGTGAGTGGGATTCTTTCGTTGTATCTCTCGCCGTTTTCTTTAATGGCATTCCGGGCTGAGTGGGCTAACATCCCTAGATACCCTCCGTCGCGGGACTGGAAAAGTACATGGAGAAGTTCCCCGGTCGTGTGGTTCACTCGAAACTTTACCGCGAACCACGTATCTACTCCGATAGGAAGGTCCTAATCATTGGAAACTCCGCTTCGGGTCATGACCTGTCCAGCGAGCTTGTATCATACGCCCAGTTGCCACTTTATCAATCCCGAAGGTCTAAGTCCAGGTGGGACGGGGACGAGCCTCCCAACGGAATTGTGTGGAAACCTGTCGTGAAGGAGTATCTCCCGAGCGGCCGCATTGTGTTTGACGACGACACGTATCTGGATGGGATCGATACGGTAATTTACTGCACCGGGTACAAGCCATCTTTCCCATTCTGGGACGTGGAGGCCAATGGACGCCCACTATACGACTACAAGGTAGGAAAGCTGATCAAGAGCTACTGGCACAGCTTCTTCCAGGACTTTCCTACGCTTGGTATTGTGGGTTTGCCCCGTGCCCTCACATTTCGGAGCTTCGAGTACCAAAGCATTGCCCTGGCGAGGCTATTCTCAGGAAGGAATGCCACCCCACTGCCACCGTTGGAGGAGCAAGTGAGATGGGAAAAGGAAAGAGAGAAACGCACCAGAGCTGAAAGACTAAAATTTCACGACATTGCTTGGGATACAGGTGAAACTTTCGAGTATCTAGAACGATTGTTTACGATTGCTGGGTTGGGAACACTTAAGGGCGAAGGCAGAATTCCCCCCGTTTTGGACAAAGCTCTGATTTGGGCGATAGAGCACATAGTCAAGTATCCCCGCCCTGGTGATGGAAATGGCAAGAAGAAGATCTTAGATGAGGATGAGTCGCTTGATGTGGATGATTCTATCTGTGAGGAATGGGTGCTAGTGGACGAGTCATTGTCATGCTCCTTTAAAGACTAGAGTATTAGATGTGGGAACATAATCAAAGCTCTATTTTTGAATCTATTCTTTGTTCACCTTGAGAACACCGATGCGAGAACACATGGGAATGACCATGGGCCCAAGTACACGAGGTATGGTAGGCCCTCTCCTCAACAAACAGCCTCAAGCACACAGAGAACGGCCATCATCCAACGGCCCTATACAATAGTCCCATCAATGCCCCTCCCTACAAACTATTTCCTCTCCACTAGTTCCGAAGACTTCTTTGCTGGTGTCTCGGCTCCATCGTTGTCAGACATAGAGCAGTCTTCTTCGCTGGATTGCAGGCCGCCTCGTTCAAGGAATAGCTGGGCCTCCTTTGAATACTTGCATCGTTTTCGTATCGATGGACCGTATTTGTAAAACACAAATGGAAAAGGTGCACACAGGAGGGACAAGAACGCCGGTATGGAGCTCGCCCAATGGATTCCTAGGTTTCGATACATGTAAGGTGTAAATAACGGGAAGGCCATAGCGCATAGCGATCTAACGATGACGGTAGATGCCAATGCCGAGGCAGAAAAGAGCGTGTAAGAGTCGACGAGATAATTTTTGCCAGAAACGAACACAAGGGCGAACGCAAAGCCGAAGAATACGCCGGCTGCGATGCTGGACATCCAGTGGATCGATGGGAAATTCGTCCAGGCAAACCAGAACAAGCCGACCGGCAAAGCCACGGCGCCAATCATCATTGGGGGCAGGCGGGATTCTGGGAGCGGCCTGCCGGACTGTTCGAGGAGGCGAGTATAGCGAGAGTTGTCGAGAATGTTGTAGATAACTCCCGCCACCAAGCCGACGAGAACTCCGATGAAGGCAAGTCCAGTGAAGCCTTGGTCCCATCCGCGAGCTTCCTGGTATACAAAGGGGAAGGCGGCAAAAAGCAGGTAGAGAGTTCCTGTTGCACAATATTAGCTAGCCTTCCCCCTAACACGTATTTTAGGGCAAATGGTTCCACGACTGGTGTACAAACCATAAACGATTGACATGTAGATTGTCAGAATAAGCACGATGGGTTCTCGGAATAGAAGTAGCCACGGTCGCGTCACAGAGACTTTCATGTCTTCGATCAATCCTGGTCGGCCTTTAGAGATATCAAAGTGGCAGACGTAGACCTTCCCTGTGTCTTGACTGAGCTTATCCGCTCGCTTGCGCAATAGGATGGGAGCGAAGGTTTCAGGCACAAGAAGCGTGCACAAACCCCAACATACGGCACAGAAGACGGCCATGAGAATCAAGACCCATCTCCAGCCGCCCGACTCGCCTAGAAATCCACCAACAATGGGACCCAACACCGGTCCCATGAATGGAGCGATCGCGAAGAGGTTCACAGCCATTCCGCGCTCTGACGCGGGGAATATATCTGCGATAACACCTCCGGTGTTTGTCAACGGGGAGGCCCCGAACGTCCCAGCGAATAACCGCATAATTAAGAGAGTTTCAATATTTTGGGAGAATATGGCACCAACGTTGAAGAAAGTCATGGCGCCATAAGTGAAGAATAAGACCTGCTGCCGCCCACAAACCTCACTGAAGGGAGCCCATAATATAGGACCCAGAGCAAAGCCGAGAACGTAGAGCGATACCCCCAGGATAGCTGTAATATCGCTCACCTCAAATGCCGTGATAATTTGTGGTAGTGCGCCGACATAACCGGAGGAGACTAGTGATACTGCCATGGTGCTGAATGAGAGGATAATCACCACTGTCCACTTGGCCCGCACCGGGAGGTTCATGGGGTTCCTAGGGTCATTCTCGATCCAATCGACAATGAAGGGGTCATCTGCGGTTCCACTACCCTCATATGGCCAGTTTCGTACCTCCCGCGTGATTGCGCTGTGGTCGAGGATAACTCTCCAATACGGAATAGACTTTGGCCCTTCTGCTGGCTCTCCGTGTGTACTTCTTGATGGTTTCTCCATCTTTCCGGAAGCTCGAGGTTAAGATGTAAGAGGTGGGCGAGCGGGTTGGTCGAGGTACGTTAAGGCGACGTTAAAGAGAAAGTACAATTTCGAGGAAAGCACCTGTAAGATGTAATAGTAATGACATTGAAAGAAATCCTCATCGATACCCATTTTATAACGATCACCTCGGTTCTTTGGTCTTTGGTCTTTGTTCGAAATCCAGCATCGGCCTTTCGGCGTTTGGCTTGCCTAACTGAGGCCTGCCTAATCTATACTACAAGATATTTCTGCAGGTAAGTCGACAAGAAGGGCATGATCTAAATGATTATTCGTCTACCAGTCACTGTTGGGATTGATGTCCGGTCCGTGTTGCTGCATTTCCTGAGGATGCGGTTGTCGGCGGAGTCCAGATCTGGTTAGACATTCCGCATTAAGGCAAAAGCCTGGGGAAAACCGTGCCGCAGCCAAAAGCCCGAAATGCCGAGACATAATCCCGATAAAATCCTCTTCTCCACGCGGAACTTTCATCGAGTTAATCCCGAGCAATTGGTTCTTCTCGGTAACATCTCGCAGCAAAACACCGCTCCACATCTGATGCTCCGACCTGGAAGACAATGACATTGAGCAAGGCTTGTGTGCCATGTCATAGCCGGAAGGTCCGCTGTGATGCGGCAGAGACTGGGATGCCGTGTCGTAGATGCGTGGAGCGCAACTGTGTCGATCGTTGCGTGCGCGTGAACAGGAAACCAAGAGCGTAGGGCGATCGATTCACTGTTCCGTTTACTGTTCTCGCGGACTGCTGACTATCCTCGCCTCTAGTCGGCGGCAAGGGATACATCAGAGTGCCTCTTCTGTCTCGCGGAACCAAGTTCTATCGCCCAGTGAATCCCCCTTAGAAGGCTTTTCCCACTTAGTTCCATTGCACAATTCGCAGGCAAGCTTTCAAAACCCACCCAAAGTTGCGAAGAGACACCAAGACCTCAAGAATATGCTAACGGAATAATGAAACGAGTTCCAGAATCCCACTTTAATCGAGGCCGAAACTGTCGGACTGCAGAGTGGCGGACAAGGACAATATGACATATCTCCAGCTCTCACAGCGCTGCCTCCGTCTGAGGATATAATCACCGTGTCTGGCCCAGGCAAGGACCTCATCGAGTACCCCAGTAGCATGCACTATTTCACTGTTTTGGGGGGCCTCATTGGTGACACGGAGATACGTCGTCTTACAAAGGCGCATCCGCTGATGCAGGGAGGTGATTTGGGGAGGAGGCGAGACCAGACTATGGAAGAAGCTGGACGACTGCCCTTGGACGATATCGAATTCTCATTCCTTGAAAAGAAGGGAGCTTTCAAACTTCCGCCCAAACCTTTTCGGTACGTCTCCTTTTAGCCGACATGCGCCGACTTACAAGCAGAAGTGAGATCTTACAGCGGACAGTGACCAGTTGGTGAAGATATACTTTGAGTCATGCTACCCGTATGCGCCGGTATTCGATCGACTCGAGTTTGCTAAATGGTACGAAAGAGGGAACGCACCGCCGCTCTTGATGCAAGCCATCTTAGCATGTGCTGCCCAGTTTGCGCCCCTGGAGCTCCTCAAGGACTGTGGTTTCGAGAATCGAGTGGCTGCGCAGAGGGAGTTTCTTAACCGAGGAGGTCTCTTGTATGACCTAGGATATGAGAAAAGCCAATTGAGGATGCTCCAGGGCTCTCTTATCCTTGGTACCGTCGCATTTTCTATTCCTTTAGACAAGGACTTTCGGTACTGGCTCGAAAATGCAGGGCGGATTGCCGTGAACATGGGCTTACATCAAAAGTGCGTATGCAACGGCGATCTTCATATGGTACACGGACCACGGCTAACTTCAAGTTCCTGTTCTGGCGGTTGCCCTTTAAAGCAATATTTCGAATGATATCGACTCACAAACTCGCAAGCTCTGTCGACGGATATGGTGGGCATTATATGTAAGTATACTCTTTGGGTTCTTTGGAATGATTTGGTCCCAACTTAAACTAAATACTTCCGTAAAGGTTCGCGACATATCGATGTCTCTCACCGGTCTGAGAAACATGCGAATGTTTGATAGTAGTGATTGTGTCACTTCACTCTTAACAGAAGATGACTGGGATGAACCCGGCTCCACCACTTCACGCATGCACTTATTCTCACCGATTACAAGACAGCAGAAGCTATACATGATCGAGATTAGCAAGTTGTCTTTGATTGGTAAGGGAGGAAACGTAGAATGGGAATTTCTGACGTGGTACTAACTTTATAATAGGAGAAAAATGTCTCATAGCGCTGAAAAGCCGACGGACGGGAAGCCGTAAGGAGCTGGCGGATCAGTTCGTTACCTGGCGCACGTCTCTCCCTTTCATAATGAGGATTCAGCAGTACCCAGACGATGTACGTGATAATATCTTCCCCATGATCCTTGCCGCCACGAGCTGTAGGTTCGAGTGTATACTTTACCGTGCAGTGTTGAAGAAATCCCGAGACGAAGAGAAAACCACAACTGCATGGGTGGCACAGCGTCTCCAGACTGCTATGTTCGAGCTGGATACACTGGTGGGAAGGGCAATAACGGACGGAATGGTGAAAATGCTTCCCCTAACTTTGTAAGGCTATGATCTCTTTAATACGAGAGTGTCAAGTACTGCTAACAGTCCTTCCTTAGCGCTGGCTGCGTGTTTACCGTCCTTGCCATTCGTCTTGAATCAAGTATAGAGGAACGAGATTCTCCCGTCAATACATTCATGACTCATGCCTTTATACGGCGGAGTATAATGTTTATGAGAGAAGTCAGAGACTTCCCTACTGTCGAACGGACACTCTATCTCTTCGAGCGTGTCCTTGTTCAAAAAGGCTTGGCCGAACTTCTCGACCAGCCCGGGAACTCCAAAGAAACGAGCAATTCGACAACTGTTGCTCCACACAGCCTAAAAAGTCGTCCCGATTCCATTGAAATCAGTGCAAAACAACACACGAGTGCACTCCGGGAGCCCCCGTCGATGGGCATGATGGCGGACCCGGATATGTCTTTTGAAGAGTTTCTAGGATTTGACTTCTTTAATCAGCTTGGCGTATCTGGACTTTGAGAAGGGCGATCGAAACCAGTTTTCGGTTGATGCCTTTAATATCCAGTGGGATTGCCCGCTTCGCTTGGACCTAAATGGCTTCTTTGACTTTTATTCAAGGTGTGCGACGTTTGAGCCGGCCTCGAATACCTCGACGAGGGCTGCGATAATTAAATATCTCGTTAAATATCAACAAAAATCTGACCGGGACTCGGAAACCCTTAGCTGTGTACCTCATTCCCTTCAATGATTCTGCTCACCCACTCGTTCTCTGTTGAACCTTCCCACGGGTATTAGTGATGATGTGATGGGAAACACGGCTCACGATCTGGTCTGCGTCTCCTCTATTTATAGTACCAATTTCGGATTTCAGGAGTATTTCTTCGATCACATGCATCTTCAGCGCGCTAAACATGGATATAAATTCATTGAATATCAAGCAAATATCACACCGACAGACCAGGAGAGCTGATAGCGAGAACGGCGGCCCTGGAAGACAGAGCGAACCAACTCCTCGAGTATCAGAAACAAACCCAAAGACGCCGTGAATCCACCACAAAAACAACATCTGCAAACATCACTCTGAAACTTGCTTCACGCTGTGCTTACGAAACCGGGGTAGCTTTGAGGTAATCACATTGCGCATGATCAAAGGGGCTACCGCACCCAGCCTCATTATCATGATCGATAAAGACGGTCGGCAAGTTAAAGAAGCACGTTGGCACCTGACCAAAAATCATATTCTTGAGATCGATCTTGTCCTTGTCGTCACCACCGTTGAGGGCGCAGTCGATGTTGGCGCGGTAGTAGGGTTCACGGTTGCCAAGACCGTACGAGGCCATCTTCTCGTAAATATCTGGACTAGCCTCGACCCATTCGTTGTCGCGGTTTGGGTTAGAGTTGTGTCGCATGAGGTAGAAGCAGTATTCCTCACCGGGCTTGAGCTCGAGCCACTGGCGGCCAGGAGCAAAGCCGCACGACTCGCGAGAACGCACATTGTCACGCCTGTCGGCCACGAGATTCAGGCGAGCGGCCTTCATGACGTCGTTGGCAACCTTGGTCTGGATGTTGCTGCTGATGGAGCCGACTGTCTGGCGGACAATATCCTCGTTGTCATCGAGGAGGAACCACCCACCGTTGAAAAACTTGGCGATCTTGGACTCGTAGGTATCCCACTTGGGCGCCGGCAGGGAGTTGTACTCATCTTCACTGGTACCACCACCCGTGGCAATCCGAAGAGTGTTTTCAAGCGCGCCGGTAACTTGCTGGAAGCTGTCTGCGAGGGCCGCTGAGATGGTACCTTGGTCAACGGGCTGGTCCCCGCTCAGGGTGGCGAGGCCAGTAAATAGGCCACCTATGACACCGAAGCCCGCGGCTATAATGGGACCCTGGGAGAAGCACAGTTCATGTTAGCGGGGATAAATGCAAGAATTTTGCATCGCGGGGATAGGACTACAACGTACAACTCCAGGCACCACGCCCCCAATGGCGTTGCCCATGGTGGCGGCGCCTGCAATCCAGGCCATTGCTTGACCCGGACTGTTCTCGTTCCCGTCAAAGTCGGAGACCATCCTGCCAATTTTCAAGCCGTTGATGAGGGTCTCTTGGGTGAGCTGTCTGCTCAGCTCGCGGAATTTGGAGTGCATGCCGCGAACAGCCTGGAAGATCCAGTAGGAGTTCTTGCCAAGCGGGTTGGTTCCAAACCGGTCCCACTGGTCGCTGCAGCTGATGCCGTCCATGGGATTGCAGTCATTGCCGAGCGCGGCACAGCCAGCGGCACCAGACTTGCCCGAGGTGCCGCCTTGGACCTGGTCTTCCATGTTCTTGACCCAGTTGTGCTCATGTTCTATTTCCAGGCTCAACTTGATTAGCATGAGCCTTGATCCATTTCATTCCGGGGATCACGGGGGAGGGGGCCGGCGGAGAGGGCTGATACTTACCCCACTGAGTCTTGATAAACAAGTCGAGCGATACACCTGCAGCAGTTTTTTCCCACAGAGCATCCACGCCGTCCGGGGTCCGTAGGTCCCAACCTTTGCAAAGGGTATCCTTGTTGTTGAGGGGGTCGTCTCGCCTATCCAGGAGAGGCGAGGCCGTGGCGGAAGCCGTCAAGGCAACAAGTGCAACAGTAGGTTTCATGGCTGGATATTACGATGATGAAACAAAATTGAAGTATAAGGCTTGAAGTGAAGACTGAAGAGTGGGTTCTTGGACCTCAGCTTTTGGGCTTTGCACTGGAAGAGAAATGATCGGCGATGCCAAGATGCCTCTCTTTTATACTCCAAGCGCGCGCCATAATAGCGTGCCTGACATGTTCCCGCGGAGTGGTTGGATGACTTGAAGAATTCTTCATTCGGCGGCTGGACAATTTGTGAAGGTGGTGTCTTCAGTCTTACCTGGGGGCCGTTTCTTCGTGGCGGATCCTCGTAGGATTCGTGAGGATCCGGCGGCATGATTATCACTGCCAAAAAAAGTGCCACGCGGCCAGGCATAGCCTTCTCGAGCGGCAGTGTCGGCAAACTTTAGTCGTTGGAGGGTGAGTCGCAGACTCGCAGGAACTGCTCAAGCCTTCTAAATTCTGAGCGAGACGTCATCACTATTCGTGGAATCCGGGGATGTTAGATCTTGGCTTGTTTTACTCCCCCCTTCGGCAACGTGCAATAACAGACAGATATATGGGAGAATACAGCGTGAGCATGGTCTCTTATGAGTTTATTATCTGATGAATTCAGTTTCTTCATGCTAGTCGGAGAATGGTGGGCGCTCATTGGAAAACGTCAACGAAGTTCAAGTCGCATCCATAATGGTCGAATTTGTAGGGCCGCGAATCAGCAGCGATATTCCTCCAGCCATATAAATTGTAAGATGATGATTCAATTCATCGGTGCCGGTAGAGGGAGCATGGAGAACAGCCCCGACGGAAGCTCGCTTCAGGATCGAGGAGTCAACCACCAGCAGTCCATACCTAGCCTCGCCACCCCCAATTCTAAGACTCTATTGAACCGATCGAAGAAATCCCGATTCATAGACAGTCCCAGAGTGCCATTGTATCCGGTTTCCTACTCCCCTTCCCAGGTGGATCGGCAGGTGTATCCGATTCCCAAGCTTCCTTTCAAATGGACCAGCTTTTGAAGAGCCGACACTGCCTCAACTCCTTTACGGCCGGAAAAGGTTAATCCCACACTCGAAACCATGCCCCCAAAATCCCGCTGGCCAGGGAGAAATTAACCGGTCTTGTGTGAAAGACCGCTTGGCGTATTCATTCGTGTCAAGACTTTAGAAGGATGACAGGCGATGATCAGCACGCGCCCCCCAATTTAATTTGGAGGCCTAGGGTTTGCGCAGACGCCAACGGCCAGCGGCATCAGCACTGGTAGGCGATGAGAGCAGAAACGCGGCAAGAGTTGCGCCGATTAGCGCTCCGACATAGTTTTCAAGAGAGTCTAAGAAGTAGTGTACAGTAAATAGGTGTGTCGTGGTGAAGAGGAACCTATTGCCGGAGTGATTGGCCTTACTATTTATTGCTCTAACGATGTGCTGGAAGAGAGAGGACCGACGGACAACAAGAGAAAATGAGAAAGGGTCATCGGAAATTACGTCCAGTCTGTGATTAACGGCTGGGTGTCCCTTGTTCTAGCTCTAAGATATCCATCAAGGTCCTCTCTATATGATCTACTCAACCCTTCTATCATCGTAAAAGACCATAGTTCGTATCTCAATGCTCTCTCTCCATGCGCCGTCGACATGTTGCGGATTCTGGAATGCCGAATGTGGCGCTCGACGCGCTACTCCATGCAGCGAATCGTAGCACTTGATAAGTAGAACCTCGTCCGGATTTTGCGCATATTTAAAATACCATCTATGTGCCGGCGACGGTTTCACAGTCCAGGTCTCCCGCTCGTGATCTTCATAGATGATTCTCGCGGCGACCAGGTCCTCTTCTGCAACGGTATTTGCATCGGCCACAGCCAATGGATCCTTATATACGGTCTTTATGGGTCTCCATGCCTAAGGTATATTAGTACGTCTTGACCACGACCGATTGTTAACCTGGAGAGCCAAGTACATACGTTTATGATCTGCCACCGGCACCCGAGGAGCTGATCCGCATCATCTGGTAGATGCCATTTTAAGTCCAATTCAGCACCAGCATAAGATTGATCCACATGCGCACGAAGAATTGGGCCGCGAAGGGCCTGATTACCAGCACCAAGACTGTGCCAGTTTGTAGGTCCATGCCGAGTCTTGTGGTCGAAGATGAACACACGCGAGGCACCAGTGCTGATAAGCTTAGCAAATAGCCTCATCACTATTTGGTGGCGGCGATGCGATGGAAACCACTTACACGTCTTTTAGAAGCTGCTCCATCTCCGGGTAGTATTCGGCTTCTATCTGCACGTCATCTTTATACCCATCTTTTTGGCACTGAGTCTTGACTTCGTGTCGAACGAGCTGGAAGCCGTGGCTATCCAAGGCGAAATCCTTCTCCTGACCTGTGATGTCTGTGACGATCACCGGAACGGCGACCGTTGCTCTTTTGTTGGTAACTGTAGATCTGTCGTTAAGGAGCAGGGTTTGTCAGTGGATACAGGTGCAGAATTGAAGGCGTGTGATGGAATAAGTTAAGCACTGGTATCTTACGTCTTTACATAGACAGGCTCTGGCGAGGAGCCGTCGCCTGGATCATTGTAGTAGTTGAGCGACGTGGTAACATTGTTTTGGGCAGGGCCCGCAGGCTCGCGTTTCACTGCCAAGACTGCTTGTCGGTCTTGTGGCACGTCTGTCACTACAGTCGAAGTGGCCATGGTGATTCGGCGTTGACCTTGAGACAGCTCAGTTACTTTTAATGATATGCATCAACCAGGGCAGCACAGCAACACAACCCTTTGCTTAGATGGTCAAGTCCAAGTGGTGTTCTTCTTCCCCGAGGATCGGATGCACTCAGTCGCTCAGCTCTGTTTAAATCTGCACTCGACTCGTCCCTTTGAAAACTCCTGCAGCCTGAATTGAATCGAAAAACCCCACCCGCAAAACCCCCTCACCTGCTTTCCTCGCGTGCCGTGGGTGGGGGTTACCGTATGCGCAATCCGGAGCATGAGCGCCGTTGCAAATGGCCCCTAAAATAGGAACGATCAACATACAAAAGCAGTTCTCGGTGTAATAATCCCGCGAACCTGTGAGGACGGCATGAGGGCATAGAGATCACGGGACACTGTTCTACTTGCATGTCCATCCCAGAGACGTTCACTTTCGCTCCACCTGGCTTAACTTATGGGTTGTGGGTTGTTGAATGTTCGAGTCTCATTCAATTCTCAACTAGGTGTCGTCTGGAAATCTTGGGGGGGGGGGACATAGGAAGAGGAAGGAGAAAGAGAGAAAAGGCGAACACGAAGGTTTGGGCCGTTACAGTTCCCGTGGATAGACCTGGACGGGAGTGTCACTGGAGAACACATTTAAACTCTTCGGCAGTTAGTCCATGCAGGAAGCTAGGTCCCAAACGAGTGAATAAATTGCGGGGTGATCGGCGATCTTGGCGATAGAGTAACTGTAATCATGTCCATGCATCAAGGCTGATAATGGACTGCGTCCCTCGGAGCTCTACGATCGAGCGGTACCCTCAGTCCGTCCTGTGGCAATATATCACGCATTGGCACCTGCGATATATGACACAGATCCCTCGTCTCCTCGGCCTTGGTCTTGTCTGAGCCACAGCATTAATCACATTACTAAAGAGATGGTAGATGCCAAGGACGAATGACGAATGAAACGTAAATCATATCAGATACGTAATGGTGTGGCCCCTAGCTCGTTGGACGACGAAGCTCGAAAACTTGCTCATATCTGCCGTGTCAAGATGATAGACAAGGAGAACCAAAGACTCGCCAGAACGACCCCCCCCCCTCTTCCCAACAATATACAACAGTAAGTAGCCTTCAAGGCATCTAGGAATTCGATCTGCCGGCATAGTGAAAAGCTGACATATCGATCCAAGCCGTGACGGCGCATCTGCATTCATGCATCCCCGTCCGCATCCACAACTGCTACCAGTTCCCAGGGTGTGCTACTTAAGAGTAATAGCACCAACTTATGGTGACAGTCTTTCTTGGCACTAATCATGAGGATAAACAGACCAAGAAGCGGAGATGGTAAAGCACATCATGCGGGGAAGGGTGAAGGAGAAGGGAGGCAAGTAGGGGAACTGTATTGCCATTCCCCGCAATCGGAGGCCGGATGGTGTTTAGGATACAACGGTATATAACTGTGGCGAGCAGACCTCTGGAGAAAGAGTTCTGGAGATGGGATCCGTTGGACCAGAAAACCTCTCTTGATTCGGAAAAGCGTTCAAGTGAATAACGGTGAAACCATCACAATAAACCAAATAACCTCCCAGCGAATAATAAGAGATCATGGCGGCGAAGATTCTCAAGACCGTCGAGTGGGCCGGGCAACAAGTCCCCGTGTACGACATGGAGACGATCGACTTTGGGAGGCTGCTGTCCCAAGAGCCGGCTGAGCTCCAGAGACTTGTCCGATGCTGCCAGGACGAGGGATATTTCTACCTTGACCTGAAGGGCATTGACGGAAAGAGAGCTCTCGAGGATTCTCAGGCAACCCTTGATGTCATGTATCGATTCTTCGACCAGCCTCTTGAGGCCAAGAACCAGTTCGGTCTCGTTTCTCCGCATCTTGGGTAAGTACGAAGATAACTACCACTATATGCACCAACGAAGTTGAGCATTGGACGCCCTAACATGAGCAGCTTTGAGCCAATTGGCTCCCGCAATGGTGTCCTGAAGGGCACAAGGGACGGTTACGAGATGGTCAAGGTAAGGCGCAGCTATCGTTATATACAGAGCCTCGATAGACCGTAAGTAGCCTATTCTTACAAGCAATTCTTCTCCAGGTATCTCGAGACGAGATCCAAAAGGCAAAGCCTCACGTCCCAGATGTTCTCAAGGACAGCGCAGACCTCAAGACCCTGGAAAATACCATTGCCAGCTGCAACATTGTTTCCAAGGCCGTCCTATCTGCTCTGTCAACCGGTCTCGGCCTCTCGGGCGAGGATCGTTTCGAGAACAGGCACCGAAACGACCGTCCTTCCACCACCACCCTTGCCATGATGCACTATATCCCGTCCAATCCCGAACATGACAAGAACATTGGCCACCAGAAGCACACCGACATTAGCTCTCTGACGCTCCTCTTCGCAGAGCAGTGGGGGCTTCAGATTCGCCCTCCTGGAACTCGCCAGTTCGGTTTCGTCCCTCCCAAGGAGGGCAGCGTTGTCGTTAACGTCGGCGACTCGCTCAGGTTTGCCAGTGGACACACGATGAAGGCGTGTATTCACAGGGTTGTCCCGTACGACCCAACTGAGCACCGATACTCGATTGCCTACTTCCTCAGGGCTGAGAACGACACCATGTTCACCGACAGCGAGGGCAGGTACATCTCGGCTGGCCAGTGGCATGACGAGAAGTTTATGGCCTTCAAGGCCACGCCTGAAGCTCAGGCTTTGGCTCCCAAGTCTATGCTATTTGGAGGAATGGACGAAGATGAGGTCGTGCCCGCTCCAGCCAAGGAAGCTTCCAACCCTGTCATGGCCGCTGCCTAGGTGAACACAAATCTTACTGTCTCATTTTTAAACCTGGAAAGAGAGATACTAGCCAGGGTTGTGAACGGGCGCTGGTTCGCACAGTCGTTACCTTGCATGGGCCAGATTTGAAAACAGTCAAGATGCGTCTCTGAAAGTACTTCGTTCTCGTCCCCACACTTCGATATGTGTTATTCAATCTCAGATTCATGATACAAATTGCCTTGTTGATAGCGATGCGTGACTGCAAGTATTGTTTCTCTACCCCAGAGTGTGTGCCGGAGAATGTATTTGGAGGTGGAAGCGGAGGTGGAAGTAGATGTGAATTTAAATGTCGTGCCTCAAGATGTGTGTACCTCGCCGGTCCCGTCACCCACCGCTCTTATCCTGGAATCGATCTCAAATGGGCTACCCTCGTAAATGACGAAATGGTCTTCCCATCTGGGCTCCTTCAAGCCTAACATCTTGTATACGTTCCGACTGATCAAAGCCATTGCTCCCTCTTCACCCAGTCTCCCTTCGCTATTTCGATAGGCAATCCCGGCTAAAAGCCCAAGATCCCGGACGACCCAGTCCTCCTCCAGGCCAATCGCCGTCACCACTCCAGAATCCACAAGGACGTCAATAGTGGTCATATTTGACAGGGGTGCGCCCGGAAGCGCCCTTCGTTGGTCCCAAGAGACGGCATACGATTGCATCGGAGCCAAGACAACGCCTACTTTGGCCTCCGCGAGATGTCGCGCAACGAGATGTGCTTCAGCTCCGCCGATTATGACCAACCGCAGTTTCGCGTCTCTTCCAGAGATAGAAATGGCATCATCAACGCATGTCTTGATATCCAATAGAGATGCGATAGTGTCTGCGCTATGAACTGTTATAGCTAGCGCCATGTCACCGGCAACCACCTTCTGAAGGAACGACTGCTCAGAGTACCTCGAACTCATAAGGGGCCTGTTGTTTAGCGACTCAACGGCCTCGAGGAGCTTCTCGCGTAATTCTCCAGTGGCATGAGACATGGAATGTGCGTTTCCGACGCCTTTAACAGACAAATCAAGGGTGTAGTGGAGGGCAACATCGCGGTTAAACACGGCCCCTTTATCGAGGGTGGTTGTTGCGGCCGTGAGAAAACCAACACTAGTCCCATGATGGGTGCCGCCGATGGTAAACTTGGGCGCCGAGATAGCTCGCGTTACACCGTAACGTCGAGCTACTAGTAGTTTTGTAGTGTTCAAAGCAAGGCCATCGACGCCTCGGCTGAAAGACGTCCCATCTGCACCATTGTCGGTTACTGCCTCAGAATCGATTTCATTGAGTCCGAGTGTGGAGCCGAAGGCCGTGAACGCAGGCGTCAGATGACCATTTTCGACGTGGATGATAGATCCGTTAATGGCGGCCATAGCATTCAACTCCATGGCGCAACGACCGATGCAGGTAATCTTGCCTCTGGAGATGGCAACTGTCACTGTCTCGCCATCATTAGCTTCGCTTTGTAGACCCGGAGCGAGGACTTTCGAAATGCCAGTAAACACAACATCCCCGCTTATAGGAACTAGAGCCTCAACGATGTCTTCCAATCTTTTGTTTGGGACGAGGGTCCCCTTAAACGGCTTTCTAAGCTCTACTGGGCTTTCGTACTGAGCCACCCCATCAATCCAAACCTGGACTGGGCTTGCACCGACTCTAAGTGGATCGTCGTCCCACACAACAATGTCTGCATCGTACCCGGGCTTGATTTTACCTAGGCGTTGTCCAAAACCCAGCCTCTCTGCAGGGGCACTCGTGACTGATGCCAGAGCAACATGATACGGTAGTCCGTATCGATAGGACTTGGCAGCCTCGAAGACGAGGTGCTGGGCATTGAGGACAGGGTTATCACTGACGTAGATGGGAACGAGCCCGTTGTCATTTAGATACTTCCCTGCGTACTCGGAGCCGATATAAGCCTCAGCTTTATACCACATGTTATCAGCAAAGAGTGCGATAGCAGGAGGATCATCACCCCATGCTCGTTTCAAAACCTAATTTTAATCTGTATTAGAGCCATTTGGACAAAAACACTTATATTTCACTTACTCACCTCTGGAATAAGGTACGCCTGGTGAGCATGATGGAATGCGCTAATGGGGAACAGGAACTCGTTGCTATGGTCGACGAAGGCCGCGAGGTCTTTGATCGTGTAGCAGTGCGTATGCACGTGGACTTGGCCCCTCAGAACGGCTATGAGAGCCTCCCATTTGAGTTCCATTGGAAGGTACGATTTAACATGGTCGAGTCCAAGGCTTGCAGAAGCGCACCAGTCATCCTGATGCCGCATCAAATTGGTGGCATGCTCGAAGGCTTGACGAATCTCCCAACTCTCACCCAAACGACTAGTCGGACCGCGTTCTCCAACTTTGCCATGTACGCGTTTGGCGTTCTCGCCGCATGCCATCTTCATATACCTCCAGGCGCGGTCAGGGTCCGCAAGCAAATCAGCAATACTGGTTTCATTGCGGCCGTCAGTGCGCCCAACAGTGTGTTTGATCACATAGGCCTCTCCACCTATGTTATTGCTGGACCCTGGTAACACGAGCGACGTAGTCACTCCTCCTGATTTGATAACTTGTATCTGGTGATCTGTTGGCTGGATGCCGTCAATTGACCGCACATATGGGGTGATATTGGTCGATAATTCGCTGGTATCGTCGTTGGAATGTATCGTCGGCAGGGAATGCACTCCGACATGGCTATGCATGTCGATAATGCCACTGGTGAGAGGCCGGCCGGCTGCGTCATAGACCAGAATATCGCTAGGTAAGTCGAGCAAGTTGATGTTGCCGTCAACTCGTTGGATGAGCCCATGGTCTAGGAAGACATCGGCCGTGATCCATGAGTACCCCCGGCCGGTCGGTGTTGCGGCCACATTCAGAGGCTCGCCGGCCCAGACCGTAGCATTGACGATGAGAGTAGGCTTTTGGCCGTCAATATACCGAGCGTTTCTCTTGCGGCCAAAACCAATCGGGTCGGTGGGCTTGGTGTGCAACTTGGCACAGGTTGCGAGATCTTCCTGGAGCCGTTTGGTGGAGAGTCCATGAGCATTGATCTCGGGACTTGGCGTGCTTGATGGGACCGAAACTATCCTCCATTGGACGTAGGCGATGTATATAAGGCAGGCTATTCCGAGGACACGCAGTTCGTATGACCGACGCCGCAACCTTCTCCTCCATGCTCCCGCCCGCACTCTCGTGTTTGAGCTCGTGGGGGCGGTGTAGAAGGGCGGCAGCTTGTCTGTTGAATTCATGAGCGCTGTCATTGACGATGTGGTGAGGTTTTAACCCACAAACCGAGCGATTGGCTCCAGGGCAATGGGAGCAGGCATCGCAGAGTGAAAAAGTCTTGCGATACCGGGCTGTTTCACGGCCGTGACGATGCCTGTCGATCCCTAGTCGTGCCGTGGGGGTTCGTTCCCCCGCGTCGAGCTGCATAAGTCTTGGTCTGAGCAATCTCAACCAGTACCGGATAAAGTGAACCGAAAGCGGCCCAGTCCAGGGCCGCCGACAGTGTACAATGAGATCTAAGCTACCTTGGTCTGTTTATTCGCTCATTTCTGGGGAAGAAAACAATTATCATCGGATTGGAACTTCTCGCAGATGATCTATCATTCGTTATCTCCTCTTTCCAAGCGACAAGAAACTGCCAAGGCAAAGATGCCGTCAGACAGGCGAAGCAATTCAACATCATCTCGACTTCTCTTGGCACACAAAATAAATCCTTCATCCACCCCGTCATGATTGACTCTTGTCCTCCTCCCGGTTTTCTCCAGCTCCGCCGCTCTCTTCCTTCTCCCCTTCCACATCCCAGGGCATTTTCATGACTTCAGCCAACCACTTCTTCCGTTCTAACTCAAAGTACTCATCTTGCTGCTTTCGCCTCTCCGCCATTGCCCAGGACTGCGTGACGCAAGTATCCTGACTGTCCTGATAGGCAACCAGGTGGTCGTTCCATTTGTCCTGCCCGTGTCTCTCCTCGCAGTGTCCGTAGTAGCCGCCGACCGGCACATATCCAGCACAGAGTTGACAGGCTCGGTGCCACGTTTCCGCCATGTGCTTGCGCCGTGAATCTGTATCAGGAAGAAAGGCATTGCACATTTCGCACCGATCTGGGGCCGGATAACCGTCAACATCGTAGGCGCGCAAAACAACTAGATCGTCTGACATGGCGAAGAATGAGGATAAAACTTTGGTAGAGGACCAGCGCACACAAGCAGGTCAGATATGACGTTGACCCAAAGATTCTCGCCAACTGGGAAATGCCATCTTGTACCCACCCCGCTTCCTTGAGTGGATTGCTGCATGTGGATGGATCTTCGGTGCAATATTTGTGCCGCATGACCGAGACACACCACAGCTCGTTGCAAGGCCGCCTTGGTTGCTTCCGCATGGGCATTCATTCAATTGTGCTAGATAACTTCTCAGGACCGTCGGAGTGAGGAGCACACCGCTGACTTACCATTTACGGTCCTCCTGTCGGCTCAGTTGCCTTTTGAGGCACCCAACACATATGGATAAAGCTTTACAAACGAGAGTCTGTCATCAATTAAAAGTGTCCTGTTCGTCCTAAATCGAATTGGCCATTCTGAGTTTTCGATTAAATCAAATACTTTCGTCCTTCCATCAGCAAGCAATTTCACACAGAACCACATACCCCGTCTCCGGCAACCATACTGCATCCTAGACACGATATTGCAATGTCACCTCACCCGGAGCGTGGTAAGTAGGAACCTTCATCTCAAGCGCTTCTCCTGAGTAGCCCAAGTCTTCAGCGACTAGAACTGCACACTTCTCCCCAATCAGCAACGCCGTAGAGTACGTATTACATCCAACGTTGTCCGGACAAATGCTGAGGTCGGCGACCTTCAGTCCCTGGACACCATGGACGTTCAGTCTCTCATCAAGGACGCCGTGCTTGACAATGCTGTTGCCCTCACGCGGTGCCATAGAACAAGTACCCAGGCTGTGCCAGGTACTTTCGACGTGCCGCTTGACCCATTCCTCAATGGCCTTGATGTCACGCTCGCTGTACTTTAGCTCATCACGGCTGTGAACTTGGTTTGAGTTGAGGATGTTAGGTCCGGCCTTCTTATCAGGTTCAGGCAGATGGGATGACCAGCTGCCGTGGTCAATTCCGGCTGAAAGGTTCCCGGGAAGCGCGTAGGCCTTAGTAGTAGCAAGATCCAAGTCGTGGGCGCGAGCGGGAGAGTCGAAGTCAAAGAAAGGGTGCTGTCATTAGAGAGTTAGCTGAGGGTGTCCCTGTCGCGGGTATTCGATCATATTAGCTCACCATATTCTGAACTTCACCGGCATATGCGTCCATTCGTCGCGCCGTTTCACGGGACTTTATGTACCCCCACACCATGGGGACCATATCTCGCTCATCGTTCATGAATCCAGCATCAAAGTCAGGAGTCTCATACGGATCCGCGCTCTTAATGTGCGTGCTTCCTCTGGAGAACGGATACTCCAAAAAGTGGAACATGGTGAAGAATTTCCCAGGTGGCCTATCAGTGTCAGGCTCATTACTTGGTAGACATGGAGGAGTCCTCGATCAAGTAAAACTCACATCAGCATATGATCACCGAACCAGCCGGCGATGACGCTATAATGCATCACCGGTTTGTCCGGCTTGTTCTCAAAGTACGACTTCCAGCCGTCTTTGAAGTGGGGCGTAGGCCAAGACTCGAACTCCTTGAGCTCCTCTTCCGTGGGTCGAACCTTGACACCGGCTTCGATGCCATTCGTGGCGAGCGGCCCGGTTCCCTTGAGATGCCACTCTTCGTAGACCTCTATTATTGTTCCCTCTGTTAGTTTCTGGTTCATTCGGGGCAGGGCACCGTTCGGCCGCTTGAGGGAGCGGATGCTCTCGATGCCTCGAGAATATCAATTTTTCCAGAGGGACGTAAGGCTTACTTTTCTGAATTTCCGGATCACCACGAACAAAGTCATCGAAGCTCTCCGTCTCCGGCTTAGCTCGAAATACCGAGAAAGTCAGGTAATGATCCTGGAAGTTGAGCCCAACTCCGGGGAGGTCAACAACGCAGTCGACACCGACCGCCTTCAGCTTCTCCGGATCACCAATACCAGATCGCTGCAGGATTAGAGGGGATGAAAGAGTACCGCCAGACACCACAATTTGCTTGCGGGCACGGAAGGTTCTAGCCTTCGGTTCCCCAATACGGGGAGCCTTCGTGGGAACTGTTCTGACTCCGACAGCCCGGCCATTTTCAATAATCACCTTGTCTACCTTGGTGTTGCACAGCAAGTAAAGATTGCTGTGGACAGCACGAGTGGAGTGAATGTAGGCATGTGCACTGTCACTTCGGCGACCTGGGTCACGTAGCATTGGTTAGCAATAGCCATAGCTTGAACTTTTCTTTTCTTTCTTCCTCTTTTTTTTTTTTCTTTTTCCTTTTACCGAGGTGAAAATGGCCATGGATTGGGGCTTAGCTTAAACGAACCGGTGTCCCTATTGATCCACTTCAGCCACTGCTCTGCACCATGTCCAGTCGTCAAATCCTGGAGATCATCGACAATGGGAATCCCTTGGGACTCGGCGGCACGGAGGAAGTCATCTTTGATGGGATACGTATAGTTTCCGAACGAAACTTTGATGGGGCCCTCGAAGCCATGAATCTCACGGTTGCTAGATAATGTCAGTAAATAAACCTCATTTTACACCGGGAAGGTATTAGAACTACGCACTGGCATGCTCTCTGGTATGTCTCATGTTTCTGCATCAAGGGAAGCAGATCCTCTGTCTTCCAGCCCTCGGCTTGGAAATCATCATACTAATTCCCTGTCAGTACTCTACCAACGAAGTGAATCCACTGTAAATCAGGGTGGGAGTAGTGGAAAAGAAAAGCGAATGCGGGAGAGGAATCGGAAGAAGGAGATACATACGTCACTGGCGCTAGCCCGCGTATACATCATGAAGTTGATAGAGGAGCCGCCGCCCAAGATATGGGCGCAAGGTACCACGGCCTTCCGGCCAGCGAGCCATTTCGATGGGCGAGACTCATAAAAAGATGCCGTCTTAGAGTCGAGCTTCATGTTCCGGGGGTAAATACCCGGACGATAGACCCATGGGTTATTCAAATTGCTCTCCCCGGCCTCGATCAGAAGAACCTTCAGGTTGTGATCCAGATTAGCCAGCCTATACAAGTGTGTTAGCAACGACATTCATGAGGTCGACACCACATTGGGACTGACCTCCCTGCGACAACGCAGCCGCAGCTTCCTCCACCGCATACGATAATGTCGAACTCCTCGGGCAGAATACTGCTGGAGTTATACAATTTGGACGCCATCGTGATGGTGTTTTTATTCACAATAATTGGGGTGAGAAAACAATGTAAAATCCAATCTGATGCCAATCGAGGGAACTGACCATGGAAAGTCTGAACCAAAGGCATTCTTATAGCTCTACCCGGCGTGGGCCGCGTGGGCGCCCGGGGCCGGAGAGTACACACATTGTCCAAGACCGTTAAGCTCGGACCCTCCGAACCCCTCATGATATTTTCACGAGAAGCACACTGTTTACTCTATTGGGGTATCACAACGTCAAGTTGCGCAGATAACCCCTCTCAAGACATTTGCGGGGCATCAGCGGCACATGAATTCAAGGAAGACATCTAATGCCATAACCTGGAGGGCCTCGGTACTTGTCTCTCCGTTTCGCCGTTATCGAATCATCTTAAGGCCAGGGAGGGTGAATAGTTGACTGGAATAGAGTCCTCGGTGTGGTAAGGGGCCAAGCAATCAAGCATGAGGTGCAGGATCAATGGAACAGGAACGACGAGATGGTGTGTAGGCATATTATCCGGCGTGGGCGCTGCACTCGAGACGACCAAAGAACATCATGAACTACACGTTCCGGCACTTTTGTACCAGTATGGGGGCAGTGGGAGGGACAGAGTAGTACAATAGATAAACCTGATCTGATAAAAGAATCTCTCGTTTGCTGTTCGTGTGGGTGGCAGTGTCGGAAGGATCAGTCCGGTGGTGTAGGTTTGAAGAGAGAGCTCGCAGTACACACGGAGAGAGGAGAGACTGTCTATTCAAGTCGGGATCCTGGCCCAGTTCCGGGCCGAAAATGGCCTCAGATGCGTCGTCTACACCCGGAACCAATTGCCGCGTCGCATAGAGACGCGACGGATGTCCCTTTATGCAACCCCGTATTCCTCCCACCATCCAACATGCATAAAAATGCGGGGAGAGCGCCGCTGATCTCATATCCCGCTTCTCGGCAGACTGCTTTTGTTGTTTTCTCTTTTCATAGTTCTTTCCAATGGCTCATGAGAATGAAAAGGAGGAGATGTAGGGAAGTCACTGTAAGCTCTAGATAATGATCCACCGGCAAGCAGATTTTGTTGACATTCCTTTGCTCTATGTACTATAGTCCATGTTGACTGAGAAAAGGGCAAACCGGCGATAATGACCATGGATACGAACCTCTGCCGTACCGCTTGGTTGTATACAATGAGAGAATGAGACATTCCAAAGATAGAGTGCCCGAACAGAGGAAACGATGGAAGACCTTCTCTCTCCTCCCCGGAGCCCCTACCCTTATCTCGCTTGCAATCGGCTGACGGCGCAGCTTAAGTTGATCCCCTTCTTCTCACTCCACTGCCTTCAGCTCAGCATAGTCATGGACATTTTTTCGGCAGGGCTTATCCCCTAGCTTCACGAAGCCATGGCCATCTCACCTGGGGGATAGTACTTTGAGGTCCGGCGATAAATTATGCTGCATAGGGAGAGCAGCGCTGGGAAACGGACATATACTACATGATCAGATATCAATTGGCTAGATACACTTATTCTATGCTTATTTTATGTCACCGCTGATTATTTCAGAGTTGTTTATACTCAACTTCCTGCGACAAGGTGACGAAGCCGTTTATTTTTCCGCAGCCCGGCCATTCTATCACATGAGGCGAGGGTCTATTATTGTGTCGTTATCCACCTCGCGATGTGTGCGCCGAGTCTCGCGAGTGCATTATTCTTCACTATGACTGTTACGAAATATTCAAGAAGAACATTTCTGCCGAAGGAACAGCAACTTTGCGTAGACTTTGGCTTATAGCGGCATGGAGGAATCCTTGGAGGGGTGCACAACCAGCCTTCTTGCTCAATGGACCCCCGGCTAGTACGACGGTACAATCCATAGGTGAGAAGTGTGGATTGACGCAGCTCAGGAGGCTGCCGCCGGAGCTTCTACATGATATCTATAATTACTCCACTCACTGTTGGCTCTGGAGATATGCCTCAGCTCTCGAGTTATCCTCTGACGTCTCTGCTACACCTACCCGCTCATCTTCTACTATCCAGTTACGGGGGATCCTCGCATGGGAACGCAACGGAGAGGTGCGGCGTGCTACCTCATCTCCGTCGGATGGGACAATGAGGTTGACGATCGACTCTCGAGGGATCAAAATAGTAGGAACCTTGTCTTTCTTACCAGTGTACGGAAGAGAGTGTCATAATCGCCTCGCCTTCGTTGTCATCCCCAGATGCTCGGTCTCGAGAGTAGGGGCCCAGTTCCAGGTGCGTTTTGTTTGCCATTTTATATCCGTTGGATAATAATCTCATCCACACCATAGGACGGGCTCCTGCGTCTTCAGATACCCCCTGGGCAAAAGGGCCATACACCATCCCCGCTTGAGTTACCATTCAGGCAAGCATTTTATCTCAATCTGCCCGCGCAGCGGTTTTACGTTATCGAGCCAGCCGGGATACAGGGCCTTACCTTCTTCTTCTCGGGAGGCTCTCGGGAGGCAGGCTCTTGGGTATTCACGTTCATGATTTCGCTGGCCCATGTGCTGTCTCGACATACGAGCGATTCACATCTAGGCGTCAGAAACACATTGTTTAGATCTATTTCCCCATCGAAGAGGGCGATAATATATCTATCTTGGGCATTCGGACGTCACCAGCGGGCTTAAATATTCTCATTTGGGCGCCGCGAGTTGGCGATATCATTATCGGCCCACAGGCCAGAGGCCCAGCCAGGGACCGATGTCTTGGCGAATCTACTCCTATCTCCTTAACATATGTGGAGCCAGGCGAGGGAGGCGCTGTCCCTTACTTTAGCGCTCACTGCAAACCTTCTATCGGTCTTTGCAAGCCTTTCCCTTTGAGGACCTCTGGAAACCCCCTTAGCAATGATGCTTACTTTTCGTGGGCGCCTCTAGAACATGTCTCTTCGACATTCTACGACTTGGCCGGCTTTTGCCGAGGAATCATCCTCTGCTACGAGAACGGTGGGTCTCGGTCGGTTGGCGAGTGCCGCGTACAAGTCGATTCTGCGAAGCGGATCATCGATCCCCATTGGCTTTGTTTCCGAGCCCAGCTTCATCCTGCACGTAGGAAGAATCTAAACAGCCGCGTAATCCGAGTCGATTTTAGCCATACTTTGCCAACAAGAAGACGAGAGAACTGAACATTCAAGCCACTCAAGGGGTATATGATATTCTGGTTCACTAGCGGGTCGGCTACCTTGCAGCTGATAGGGAAGGACATGCCTGGCATACAAAAGTAAGGAAACAGAGGCGGTCATTTCCTTTACTCCAGCAAACTCCATGCAGGGTATACGTTCTCTCGACCACAGCAATTGGAGACGTCATACGTTTCACCCTTGAACTGCACCTTACAACGCTCCCACCCATTGATGGATATGTATATATTCTTCTGACCCTGCCTTGGAGAGGACTCAATCCTGGTCGCTGGATAAACCTTGCCAGTATTCTCTTCATGGAGATGTAGTGACCGTAGCTATAAGACAAGCTAGAATAATAATTGAACGCATGCCAATTAACTCCCCGGTGTTGGATTTTCACAAGCTGGTAATTTAAATCTCCCAGTAGTAGTTTGGCAGCCGCCATCGCCAATTTCCTCCTCCAGTTACTTTGGCGGAACCATCCTCCCCTCGAAAGAGAGTCTCTCTGAGGTAAGTATGTATCAATGGTCTAACAACTCCAATCTACACCTCCATCGGCATCCTTGGAGTTGATAGTGAAGGGTGTGCCTCACGCAAAACCGCAAAGATGATAGTGTGTATAGATATAATACGCTTTGCGCCTTGAATTGTACCTTACAAGGCTCCGACCCATTGATAGATATGTCAACCTTCTTTCCATGCCCGAGAAGGCACTAGTAGCATAGCTAATCTTTTATGTTCTTCCTGAGAAGAAAAAAAAGCGACGTGGGAGCGGGAACCGGGGATCATGGGGACGGAAAAGGGAAAATTGCAGGCGCAGCTGCGGCGTCATCAGTACATCGGCGGGGTTTATCCACGGTTGTCACTTTCATTAAAGCGGGAGGGGCAGCGTAGGATGTAGGGGGGATCCAGAAAGGATCAAAGGAACATTAAAGCTTCGAGATGTTGTGGATTACAATATCTAAGATTTGGAGATCTGGGCAAAAAGAAATGCTCAGGCCGAGACTCGAACTCGGATCATTTGCTACCCCCTGATGGAAGGCAAATATTCTACCCCTGAACCACCTGAGCTAATGGTTGTTGATTGCCCAATCTTGGTTGCTGGTCACTGAGTGCTCATGCCCTTTTGAATTAGTCAATTGATGTGGGGGAAAGATAATTAGGCGGTGAGCTGTGGAAGGAGAATAGAAACATAGCACTAGTCTTCCGGGAAGAGCGTGTTTCTACACTCTAGCTCTCTTATCTCCCCCCCCCCCCTAATCCACGAAGTACGAAGACCCCCTCGTGCTTCTGCCTTCTGCATAATCAAAAACAGTAGAACACAGATGAGGGATCCTGACAGTATACTTCAGCGCACGGGGAACGTGAAGCGTTTTCATATCTAGATAGATGTGTAGCTCCTACTCAAGATCCCCAAACAGCCCTGATCCATGCTGCACATATTTCAGTATATAACATCTAGAACTTAGAAAACAAGAGATGCCACCCTCGCCAACTTATTTGGAGAGCCTAAAGGTCTGGAATACGACATCGTAAAAACCACACAGCATCCTCGGCAGTAGAGAGACCAAGGCACAGAGGCGGTGACCTTCTCTCCCCCTACGTGCACGCTCTTGGAGCAGGTCTTTAAGCTGTGAAGCACAACCAACAGGAGATATTGAGCACATCGTTGACGCAACGCTTATGCCTTCTCCAGTACTACCAGGCCATGTTATCCTCCATTAGATTGCGACACCACCGTCCGAGTCATCGGAGCTGTCCGTTTCATCATTGTCTGCCTCGACCTTTCCGGATGTACCGATGTCAGCTTCTTCCGGTTGGAATGCGCCGTCTCCAACTCAAAACACCGTTAGTAAAGTCATTCGTAAGATATCGTTCCGCGAGCGCGACTTGGTTTGCTACTCACAAGGCTGAAATACCTCCGCCTCGTCATCTGAAGTATTTCCTCCATCGATAGAGCTAGATGACCAAAAATCCGGATCTTCCAAAGCTGTAATATTGGTCAATGAGTTAGCATGGAAATAGCCAGGCACTAGCTGTTGTTCGATGTAATCCAAAGCTATTTCTCTCATATCTTCGATTATCCGCTGCAACATTTGACGTTGTCTGGGCCAATCGGCGTCCGCCGCACCATGGAGGAGCAGGACAGGCCCCCAGTTTCTATAGATAGTCTCATGTGATGGAGGCTCTACAACCCTAAGAGGATGGTGACGGATGTAGAGCTTGCAACAGAGACACGCGGCTTTGCTGCAAGCGATAAAGCGATCGTTGAACGCAAACCGGCGTCTACCTCGATGAAAGTGTTCGAGCATTTGGACCTCGGCATGTACTTGCGGTATAAAGTTTTTGTCGGCGAAGGATTCCCGGATCTTGTCTTCGAGTTGGATTTGACCTTCCATTATTTGAAGGTTGTGTCTTATTGACTCGATGCGTGGATCGTCACGCCTGAGCATTCTATTCCTAATGCCCTCCAAGTTCGTATGGGCGTCGGCTTGAGGAGGTGCCACACATTCCGGCATCGGCACTGTTTCCACGCGATAGATCGTGAGGGATTCGTATGCGCTGCCACTGTCCTGGATAAGGTCGTGAACTGCCTTCACACGGCTAGCTAATCGTCCGATGCAGTGGCGAATATGGCGGAATGCCGAAGTTATCCTAGGGTCGCCGGTAGGATCTCGACCGAGCCTCGTGATTGCGAGCATGCAGTCGTCATTTCGAAGTTCATATGCTATGCGACATAACTGTGCGGGAGGCCTCGTACTGGCTCTATTAAACCTATCGAGCCAGTCGATTAAAGCTAAGCCTGTCAGCGAATGTACGGCCATCCAGAAAGACTTGACGTGATTTGAACTAGCTATACCATCTCCTTGACTGTGATTCTGTGACGATAGAAATCGAATGCACGTCTTGGCTGCGTTTGAACCCATCTTTGCTTCTTTTTTCACCCTCGGTTGGGCGAACTGAGCGCACATATCGACAAGTTTCTCCTCGAGTGTTTCTCGTCGAGACGCGGAGGTATGCAGAATATCATGCAGCGAAGTGAGGATCTTCTTGAGAATACTCGATACTTTGTTGCCATCGCCATCTCCATCGTTTGTTGCGACCCAGTAAAGATAGCAATCACTACGTTCCTCAACGGCAATGGATGTAGTTGTGTGTCCACCTTTGCTGTAGTCGCAAAGAAACGCTAGATTGCTCAGATATCGTCTTCGTACATCCCTAGGTTGGGATAAGTTCCAATGAATAGGTCGGTGGGGTCCTTGGGCTCGAGAGAGATGGGAAAGGAGGAAGAGAGTTTCGAAAAATCGGTGCAGAATGCGAGCATACGGATCCAGTCGAGGCACCTTTGAAGGCATTGTTTCAGCGTTAATTGTTGCCAACAGCTCTACATACAGGGATGTATTCGTGAAGATGAAGGCTGGTAATCTAGTCGGCACGTCCTGGTTCCCCCTTGATCCTCTACCTTACAATTCATGGGGAATCTATCCCACCTGGATCTTGCCATAATTGGACATGATGAGGGAAGGCGTCCTACTTTTGATTTGCCTGTCGGCAACGAATAGAACCTGTCCACATTTTAAATACGGTGCCTCCCCCGCTCGGCGCAGGCGACCTCCCGCAGATGGATATCTCATGTCTTCAGATACTTGGTACCGTTTTTCGTAAAACATCAACACGGCTACTGGGATGGATATGATTACGATCCTAGAGAATGCTGGGTCATAGTGTGGAATACTGGATGCATATCTGATTTCTAGGACGTCTCATGCTCCCTCTTCTGGCCGTCACGAATAGTCTCTTGCCATGTCAGAGCGACATCATCATCATGAACTGGATCTTACATTGATACCAACGAGGTGCGGGGTAAATATTTTGTGCTACCATACGTGGCGAGCTGTCGACCAAGAGGACATACAACTGTGTACCTCTGGAGTCCGGAATGCGCAAGTTCCTATCAGGCTATCCCTCTCGCGAACAAGATTATGCAGAGAAATGACTCGAGTGGTGTGTAGTCGAGTGTGTAGGCATCATTGATGCCGTCGTGATTTGTCGATATCTCAGACATCACCTGCAAGCATTCTTCCCAGGACCAACCGGATTCATCTATCTTCGCTTCTACGGTGCCTCCCCCTCAATTCAGGCAGATCGAGACGCGGGGGGGCTCGGCTTCTAATTGCTCGGCGTTATGTTAATCCTCTTCTGTGAGGGGATCTAGATTCTTTTTTGTTTTTCTTTTTTTTCGTTTTCTTTTTTTCTTTTTTCTTCCAGATTCTCCAGGCTCAGAGAAGAGGCATAAATGGACGCCATGGTCGTCGGACGATGGAAATTGGGGGCCTCGTCTCACCATCACAAAGATCCCAGCCCCAGAGACCATCGACACCAATTTGAATTAATTTGAATTGTTCACACATTGACCTTGCCGCATTGCCTCTTAACCCGCGGTCTTCAGGGCCTTGGTCCTGAAGGCAATGAGTCGTTATGACGAAAGTAGTGGTTGGTTCATGTCCAGACTCCATGGTTTCATTCTGATTGCTGACATCTAATTATAATAGGAATGAATGCAGACTGTCAAGTTCCATCTACCGAATCCATATTGTGGCAACTAGGATACGGTACCTGCTCTGCCCAGTTGCCATGGTTCAGCTTCTTGCCTCAGCTGAACTGCTTTCCGATTCAGTCATTTTTTCCTTACAATAGTATCCTGGGGCAAGATGCACTCGGTATTTCCGGTTTTGATGTCTCGGTCGAGGAGGGATTCCATCCAAATCTTGCGGTTCCCGAGCAAGCCGCTCTTTAGGGTCAACGAGCTACTCCAGAGAGCCTGTTTGATTTGTGCTCGAATCCGATCTCGCCCGGGTCACTATTCGACCTCGAAATCACAAAGTGTTTATTGCCAAGCGAGGACACGATACATTCGTTTAACCATTTCCCCGATTCTACCAACTTGCTAGCTAGCGTAGTCGATGACAACTCCCAAATCCCTGCCAAGTTTCCAGAAAGACAGATGGAACGACTGAAAGATGTCGTTAGATCTGAAAATGGGATGTACTACTGCCCTGTGGACAACTGCCACAAGAGGTTCCGACGGAGATCAGAAGCAAGGTAAGGGCCCACGAGAAGTATAACTTACTGCAATGTAAGGAGAACACTGCTAAACTACGCATAGAACTCATCTTCGAATTCATGAGAGGCCCGTTTGGTGTCCTCGATGTCCGAGGACCACGGCCACCCAGAAGGAAATGAAGAGACATTTTCACACACATGTTGGAGGCCGGAAAGCCTCATGTGACGTGTGTGAGAAGAAGTTCACAAGACGCGATAACATGAAGCGACATATCAGGGAATTTCATCCAGGACATGTTTCACGTCCGGCTTCGTCATCATCTAGTTCTTAATGTAGAGGGTGTCATTGTCATCATGCGTGTTTTAGCTAGTATCCAATTCGATCATTTCTGAACTGGTTGGCATTTCCCAAAACTGATTTCTCCAATTTTTCTTCTTGTATAGGCTCCCTTTGTCGCTATATTAATTTTTCCCTTCGTACCCGTTGCCCGTTTCACTGTTCAGGCAAGCGTCGCTCGGTTCAAAGCCAGCTGGCCTGGGGCCTCATTGACAGTCTCATATGTTTTGAAAATCGGGAACTCCTCTTCATTCTCGTAGGAGTCAGCTCGGACTTGAGGGGGGTGGAAGCGGTAGAGCACGTGAATGCATGAATCCGTCACAAAGCGTGTCATCGAGGAGCAGGCAACTGGTTCAGCTCGCAGGGGTCTGACTCCTCAGTCTGTCTTACACCCCTGACCATCACCTCGACTCGCTCCTTTTGAGGTTATGATTCGCTGAACACTAGATCATCCGGCGTTTAGCCCAACCTCAGCTCGAAGAGGATTGCGCAACTTCAGCGCGACCAGAGCGGCGTGGTCTTTGGATCCCCCTCTCGAACCTTTGCTGGCTAGCGTTATTGGCCTTGCTTACCCAGATCGCTGCTAACCTCGAGACAGTCCCCGGCCTGGAGACTCATAGTCACGACTTATGACGGAATTATGGCTCTCGACATCGCGTCCATTGGCAGTATCTTGTTCAATTTCATGTCCACTGTTTCTACAGCCTGGTGCGAGTTCTGGCAGGTCGTTGACGGCTACACTCGTCCAGCTTACTTGGCCATCAAGCGCAAAGCCATTCATTTTCTCAAAGCTACTGGGATCCTCATCACTATTGCTTTTGCCGGAGCCTCTTTATACTACGCCAAGGCTGCCGCGGATGATGCCCGCTGTCAACTCGAATTACAAAAACGACAGTATTGCGAAACGGCGTCAGAGAGCATGAAACAGAAACATCCTTGTGATTACATCCTGGCCCAAGACATCCCTCTACCCGTCTCATGTTGTTGCGGGGGACCTCATACCCGCTACCAGGAGCTGATTTTCACCTTGCGACCATGGCCCTATTTCCAAACCTACGTCCGCCGCTACTGCGATCAAGGCCTTATCGAAGGCAAGCCGTGGTGGCATCAATGGGGCAGACCATATACCACAGTTTATTTCCGTCCCATACTTTGGAGATTTCCCGATGCGTATTGGATTGCCGAATTTCTCAATGGTTCCCTTGGGGTAACCGCTGCCATTGTGGGGTCCGTCGCCGTGTTAGGGGCATATAGCCGAAATAGACAGGGCAAGCTGCTGGTTGTCGGATTCTACCTGATGGTAGTGGTCATTCCAATGTTATTCTCCTCGCTTCTTCTCTCGGCGGAGCTAGGACGGCAGAACCATTACTGGAAGAAGGATCTGGAATGGGATATTGCGGAATTTAACCGCATGTTCCGTAACGAGCCGCCTCAGCCCCTTCCACGAGAGAATGTCTTTGCAAGTCTCCTTGGGAAAGTCTTGACTTGCGGACTGAATGGCCTTCAATCCCGTTCTTTGTTGGGAGTGTTTGACTCTGAGACTAATGTGCCATACTTATGGTGGCATGTGCGGCTTTCGGAGCTGGACAGTAAGGTAGTGGTTAAGGAGGCTCACGGAAAATGGGCATGGTGGGCAGATTGCCTGGAAATGGCCTACACGATTTTCGCCGTGGTATTTTCCTTCGTTTATCTGGGTCCTCGTGTCCGAAGAGCTGACTATCCTCGCCCTTCTCCGAAATGACTCTATGGCGGGTAGCCCCAGGCTCCAAGCAGCTCTCCCATGTTTGGTTAACTCGAGGAAGAATCAATGTCTTTAAACCCGCTCCAAGAAATAGGATATGACTGTTTGGGGTAATCTTCCTCTGAAGCATGGATGCCAATGTAGGATGGCAACATCAAGCGTTAAAACGATCTTATGATCGCCCCAACACGCTTATCCACACCATGTGGGTGCCAAATAGTGATCCTGGAACGCTGCTAATGGAGCAAAAACTTGATAGAGAAACCCTCTAGATATAGTTGAAGTACTAGCTCCGATTCATGCAGCTACGTGTAACCGAGCCGACTGGAATGCGGCGAGAGAACTTATAAACATGCTCTTGGGTTCTGGTCTAAGAACTGCTCCATATGTTTGAAATTAAACCGGATACTAGTTATCGGCACTTATTCAGGTTCTTGGTTTGGGGGCTTGACTTTTCCTCAGTCGAGGGTTGAAGCGCGGAATGGACATTGAACTAGAAATATTGTAGACGAAGGTTCAGTTCAGGACGCTCAGCCTTCATAACGATGCCATAAAAATTGCAGTTGATATCCTTCCATGAAAACTTGTGTATAAAATTATCGTACAGAATGGGCCGTTGCTGTTACAGACTTCCACTTAATCGTCATCGTCGTCGTCGCTATCATCGCCGTTGCCGCCCCGTCTACCGCCTCCTCCGACTCTACCTCCACCACGCTCATCACTCCTATCATCGTCATCACCGTCGTCATCATCATCATCGTCTCCGGCATTCGGGTTTATCTGTACAGCTCCGGGAGCCGGCGCCAATGGTGCACCCGCCAATGCTGCCCAAGTTTCAAACTCGGCACTCCTTGCTGCGCCTAGGTTAGCATCGAAGTCCCCGAATCCGCTGTCATGAAAGTCGAGAATCGCGTTGCTCGAGGCCGCGTTACGGACGGGGATACTCGATAGTGCCCAGCCCATCTCCGCGGTGCCAGCGGTATCTCCTGCATCGAGACCGAGTGAGACATCTAGGCAACCGTCGCATAGGAACGTAAACGTCAGGAATGTGTTGTTCACCGAGGTTCCTGATTCTATCGGTCGTACGGCAAAGGCTCCAGTGACTTCGGGTGGATTATCGTCTTCGTTGAAGGCTTGCCGGAAGGACGAGACAACTTTGGTGCCGTCAGACCAAACAGCCATGAGGAGGGGACCCTCCATATCTCCGGTCAAGGAAAAGCCGCCCCACCCGGCCCCATTGACGAGGGGGAATGAGAGTTGGCCAATGAAGGAGTCGCTGGGGTTTGTTGGTAACGCGACGCCAAAGCCAAAGTTTGTCCTCGCGCCAAAGAATCGTTGGAAAGCGATTCCCGTGGTCGCGTCGGCGAAGGATGATGTCTGGGCTTGGGTAGGAGGGAATATGATTGCCAACATCACAGCATGGATGACGATTTGGAGGGATGGTGTTAAGCGGCCCATGATGAACGATAAAGGGGCGAGAAGCGGGTGGAGGGGGGTGAAGGTTGGGGCTTTTGCTAATAATGATCTTGTCACGAGCTCGGGGTCTCAACTTTCGAGGTAGGGGCAAGATGTTCAACTGGAGGAGTAGAAGTTGACGATAGAAGGCAAAGCAATGCCGACTTCAACAAGTTAACCGGTCGATTCGGCGTTTATATACACATTTGATGAAGGCCTTAGTTAGATGCCCATCATATCCATGGTCCGTTTGCATGGTACCCCTCATTGAGAGCATTGTCTGAAAGTACTGTGGGCTATCCTCAAACATGCCAAGGGGGCATCTTCATCTTCTCGGGCGCTATATTTTCTTATCATCACCTCTTCAATTATGTCCCACGACTCTCAAGATGCTACGTGGACCCAATAGGATCGTCGATATTAAAAAGGGCCAAAATAAAAGAGAAGCTAGCACCCTCGCGCAGGGCGTGTAGAGTAACCAATACTCGGTTGTGCGCCGAGTTATTCTTGAAGAGCCGTTGATCTCTGACGTCTTGGCTTGGGGAAATTGGAAAGAATACACGACATAGTGGGAAAATTAGTCGAGACCGGGTCGATCTTGGGCCATGACAGGGCGACCTGAGCTTGGAAAAGGGGACAAAGTCTCGGTACCGATTGCCTTTTTCTCTATTAATACTTGTTTCATGATGAGATGGTGTCAGGGGAAGAGATGCCACCAACCCAAATGTTGCTATTTTAATTATTTTTAGCTCTGACATTCGCGTCAAAGCGCCTCACAGGGGTCTAATACCATCATGCAAGCTTCCTGCGGGCATTTTGATGTGAGTTAAAGCAAAGCTCATCTCGTTCTCTTTATGTTGATTGATTTTGGTTGATGTCGCCCTGCCTGTTGGGCGTCCTTCTCAGACAATTGGAAACCCCCTCTTCCTTGGCCTCCCTTAGAATCTCTACCGAGTGTTTATTCTTGCATCCGCCGATTTGAGGAGCATCTCGCGATATTTCTCAAGACTCAGGCCAATCATATTGATGAACCGCCACTGAGTGTTGCTTTTGAAGAAGTGCGCCCATATTTTTAGAACAGCCAGGCCGAGGGCCGCCGGATCACCCTGGAATTCGTCCTCGTCGAAGTCCTCGTCAAAGTCCACGACAGCCCAAGCTTCTTCAACTATGCAGCGGACCCAATGAAGGATTCGATCCTCGCTACCTAAGAGATCCCATCGAATATTAGCATACAAGGTAATAGTGAGCTGGAAGGAATATTCGCTGCTGACGAGGGCTACTCACAACTTAACTGCGCAGGATCCCGGTTCCCAGGCTCCACAAGCGAGAAGAGCCACTTGCTCAGCAGGACAGCGCACTCCAGCCCCGAAAGCGAATGCCTGACGCTCCAGAAGAACGCCTGGCTCCGCGCGACACGGTCGACTCCCAACCGAACAGGGATGCTCAGCGCATGTGTGGCGTATAGCAAGGCAGAAATAACACCGTCACTGTGCTCAACACCGGGGCAACGGGCAAGCGCTCGGGCGATGCGTACCGGGTCCCGCGTCTCTAGCTGCCGATACGGCCCGAGGTTGAGGTAGATGCGAACGTAGGCGAGGCCGAGAAGCGCGCTGGATGTGAAGGGGATCGGTCCGTTCTCGTTGTTTGGGTCGAGACTGGATTCGGGAGCCTGTTGCCAGCCTGAGGTCCAAGAACGAAGGCCGCGTCTGAAGTTCCGCGACTGAGTGTTAGCAAGTGTTTGTGTGTATGGACATCCTTTGCCTGATGCTTGATTTTAGGGGTGGCTTACTCCAGTTTTTCTACCTCATCTGACGGCAACGAAGCCTGTTGGTCCATAATGGGAAGTGAGAGATCGCGCACGATGTATATTCTTTGCAACAAGCCATGCAACAGAACGTAATTGCCTAGTGGTGTTGGAATTGGATCGAGAGGCGCTGTGCAATCAGTGTTTCTCAACAGCAGGGAGAGAGCATCCTGAAAGAGCAGTTGTTCCTTGCGAGTCTCTCGTCTTGCGGTCTGCCATTGAGCAGCTGTCTGGGCCTTCCACTCCCTCGTGGCGCAGGGCAGCCTCAGGTGAATCTCATTACTACGGAGGACCGGATATACATTATACGCCACACTATGGATATGTAGGAATGAGAAGGCTATGAGTTTCGCACGCCGCGTTGACTCTACCCGCACCCAGGCAAGCCATGCAGCATGCGGGTCAGTTTCTTGGAGGAAGGCTTCTTCAGCCTCCGGTTCTTCTTGGAGCCCGACATCCTGTAGGACCTGAACAAGGAGGCTCTGGATGGCCAATGCATCACGGAGCAGGACTTCTTTTGGCTCCCAAGTGGCGTAGCCCATGAGAAGGATCAGGGTTCGCACGGTATCTATCGTTTCCCACAGGCCCCAGTCCCTGGAAGGTGTATTATTGTGTGTGTCGTTAGAGGTTGCCGACCAAGAGTCTGCGGCATGCTTCTGTGACAGCCCTCCGTGTAGATTGAGGAAGGTGTTGGTCTTATGGCCGAACTTGCTGGCTTCATGGCGTAACCGTTCCATGCAAATAGCCTTTCCGGCGTAGAAGAGCCGTTCCGAGTTTCGGTGCTCAAAACAATACTGGGCGCCGAGCGCAGAAATGGCCAGTACAAGCTCCAGTGGAGTTTCGTTCACCCGCCAGGTATTGTGGATGAAGACCATGTGAGAGTGGAAGCCCTCGAAGAAGGAGGTGATATATCTAGTGAGCGTATGGCGGGAGGGAAGTTTGAAACTTGGGCCGACGACGTCTCGAAACGTGTCGAGGCAGGAGATGAGTCGCGCCCTCTGATCATCTGTGACTCTGTATCCCTTATCAAGGTGGTTATCTGGAGTTCAAATCAGTCACTGCATTGCATTTCAGGTCTGAACATGGAGTTCCATACTGTTGTTGCCAACGTTTTCAGACGGCCTGCTTATCCCGGGAGCCGATGGCAGCCAGCTGTTAAAAGGCGTCCCTGGGCGAGAGGCACCATGTCTCCCAACAGGTGTCGCCGCGTCAGTCCTAGTTTCCTCCAGGGCAGGATCAATAAACTCATGATCTCGCTGGGGAGGGTGGAAGTATGGACTCCATTCGGCGGGCAGGCCGACACCGTCGAGAAAGTTGGCGAATTCTCTGAAGTGGTCATGGCCGCTGATATCTTGACCTGTTGTCAATCGAATATATTAGAAGGCCGACGGTGACAGTTACTGGGATATAATCCACAGTTCACGCAGTCTATGGGCTAGCTACTCACCATTGTCAAAGAGCTGCGGTGAAAGCAGGGCCTGTTGATATGATGGGGGCCCTTCTTCTCCGCCATTGGTGTTGACGCAGTCGTGACTCTGGAATTGGCCAATCTGTGCCTGTGTCTGTGGTGGTTGGATCGCCCAATGGTCTAAATTCATACCTCCTCCGAGTGATACAACTGCAGCAGCAGCCTCCAGATCCGACCTGGTGGGATTGGAATCCACTCTGCCGCTCGGTGAAGGTGAGGGCCCGGATGGGTCTGAAGTGCCATCAGCGCCATGCAGGGCGATACGCTCATGACGCGTCAATAGGTCTCGACGTGTGAACGCCGCCCCGCATCTGCAAAGGAACGGTTTTTCTTTTGTGTCTATACATGCGACTCATGATTAGCCAAATACTGAGATGTAATGCCGACTTAACATGTGAGCATTCCCCATTCCCTAGATCAAACCACTGATGCAATAGTGGAGAGAGAAAGTGGGGTTGAAGAGCGGTGAGACAAGCAGGAGGAGGAAGAAGGGCTGCATCGATCGATCGACACGCGGCCATGGGGAAGGTTGTCATCTGGGGACGACAGATGGGGAGAAACGAACGAGTTCGAACATGGCGTTCCAGATGCTCGGTACGCTTGAAGGTTCTCCCACAATGAAGACATGAGCGAGAACTCCCTGCTCCACGCCGCCTGCGACCTCTGGAGTGGGATGTCTGGGGCATGGGTCCAATTCCATGGGACTGTGAAACTGTCACGCTGGCTGGAGTTGTCTCCATCACCAACAATCACATAGTTTTCTTCGGCGATGATTCTGAGTTGTGGAGTTTTGGAGATTGGATGACAATTGGAGGTTGGAGGTTGGAGAGGTTCGATTGAAGTTGATGGGGGTGGAGTTGGAGAGAACTGGTTGGGGTCTATCTTCCCCCTGGCTGGAGGTTGAAAGTGAAACAACTAAACATTAGGTCTTTCTCGGCCTCTCCACTACTGTTATATAGAAAATAGGAAGGTGCGACTCATATTAGAATTCTTATTGAACCTAGCTAATGGAAATTTTTCCTTGGATTCCATATAGGTTATTTATCCACATCAGCCAACTTGGCTGGCATTTGCCTTTTTCCACTAAAACAGCTACTATTTTCACTAACTCTTAAAAACATTCTATTTACATAGCTTAGACCTGCTAGACTAGCTGATATTAGCAAAAACCCCTTTTATAGTGTGGTTTTCAGGCTTTTATAGATAATAACCGATATTTCTTATCTTAGCTAGTATTTACTTTTTTATAGCTAAGTTAGTTTAGTTATATTTAATACCCTAAGCTATTTTTAGCTATTCTTTAGGGCCTATCTTCTAATATACTCCCTAGTTAGTAGGAAATAGATAAGGCTATTTAGAGTCTATTTCTAGTAACTATTATCCTAGTTTCTTAATTAGATATATAATATTAATAAGTCCTAGCTATTTTATAAAGAACTTATACTTTATCTAAAGGAGGAGCTTTATTAGATTATCTATAGCTATATTATTTATTATTACTTATTCTATCTTAATTTTTTTTATTTAAACTTTTTATCTAAGCTAATATTAATAAATATTAATATATTAGAATTATATATAGAGGTATACTATCTCCTCCTTAAGAAGTTATATTATTTAAAGGTTATTATATAATATTTTTAACTTTTTATTAAGTTTAAATTCTATTTCCTTAAAAAAATAAAATATAGTATACTATTTCTTTATAGTAGATAACAATACTAATAATTCTACTTCTATAGATAATATTATTATAATATTTTACCTCTTAGCTTTCTATAAAATTAGCCTACTAAATAGCTTTATTAAATATCCCTAATTTAACTTTTTATCTAATATATTATTAGTAAATATAGTATTACTATAGTACTAAAAATAATTTTCTACTTTATTAAACTAATAAATATAATATTTTATTTTTAGAAGATATTAGATATAATAATCTACTATAGCTATATAGGCTTTACTTAGATTTAAAATATACTTTATAAGTTTAATATAAGCTTTAAAAGTATTTACCCTAAGGGCTATATATATATATATAAGATAAAACTAACTTTTTCTTAATATATAGTATATTCTAATATAGTAAGTTTTTCTCCTTCCTTTATAGCTGCTAGTTTAACTAATATAAATATAATTAGCTTTTTTAAAGCTTTTATATAAAATTAAGCTCCTATCTTATTAATATATTTTCTAAATGTAAACTATAGTTTCCTATTAACTTTATTATAGATGATTTTTATCTTTAGGAACTATATAGCTTCTTAGCTACTAGTTAATTTAACTTATTTTAAAAGTCCTTATTTAAGCCTTTTTTAGTCTTCTTTATATTTATTATAAAATAGTATTAGTAAGTTATCTATAAAGAAGATAATAGTTACTTTACTATTACTAAATATATAAAGGTCTTTAAGATATAATATAAGCTTAAGATCTATAAGGATTTATTAAAGGAGCTTATATTAGAATATTAGAGCTACTCTAAAGCTATAGAGAGCCTTCTTAAACTTCTATACTATACCTTTAATAAAGAAATTAAATAGGTATTAAGTCTAGATATTATATTCTATTTTTAAATATAAAAATACTAATATAATATTATACTAGATAATATTTAAATTAAACTTATTAGCTAATACTATTATAACTTAAAAAGAATATCCTATAAGAGTAGTAGTAAATATATTTTTACTATTATTAAACTAGATATCTCCTTAAACTATAAGTTATACCTTAAACTTAATTAAGTACCTAGCTTTATTAAATTTATATATATATACTTATTTAAAAAGGATAGGAGATAATCCTACTAATATTTCTAATATTATTTTAAATATTTTAAGCTCTTTAAATACTTTAATTTTATCTATCTATATACCTAGCTAGAAATCCTTAAAGACTAACTTTTTTACCTTATAATAGTTTTTAAATATAAATAAGAGGTTATAATAATAGAACTTTTACTTTACTTTAATAGCTATAGTTATATATAGCTATTTAAAAATATACTTTCTATATTTTTCTATAATATTATTATTCTCTTTAGCCTTAGCACTCTTAGTTTTATTTCTAGTAGTTTATTAAAGTACTAGTAGTTTTTAAAATAAAGATAAAAATAAAGGAGTCTACTAATATATTATAAGTCTTTCTTTAGATATTAAAGATATTATTTTAGGCCTCATAGCTATATAAGTACTACTTAGTAGTAGGTTTAAATAAAATATATATTTTATATTAGTTAATAGTAATAATATTAAGTTTATTAAAGCTTAAGGTAAGACTTAAAGTAAGACTAATAGTATTAGTAAAGAGACTAATAGTATTAGTAATAGTATTAGATAAGGCTGATATTTAGTAGCTTCTTTTACTATATTACTTTTATTTATATTACTTTTACTTATAATACTTTTACCTTCTAGCTCTAGGTATATAAAATTAGAGATAATATCTAGTTTATTATTATTATTATCTTTAGTAATTTTTATAACTTCTATAGTATATATAAGTTATTTAACTTCCTCTCTCTCCTTTACTAGAGTCTATACTTTTTTATTATCTTTATAAGTAAACCTCTTATTAAAGTAAATATATAATATTATAATATAGCACTTTAGCTCTAGGACTTATATCTAATATTAAGTTAATAACTTATATCTAATAAGGTAGCTAAGATAAGCCTTTAGTAAGACTTTTAGTTATCTTTTCTATATCTCTTTTAAAGCCTTAAAAGTAAGTAGATATATTTAATATCTATATACTTAAAGATATATAATATTCTAATAACTATCTAGTTCTAGATAACTATATAGGTTTAATCTATTTTCTTATAACTATTTAACTATAAACTTAAATAGTAAAAGCTACTTTAGTAATTCTATTAGTATTTAGTTATAGATATAAACTATCCCTTTAAAGATAGTAGGCTATAGATCTTAAAAAAGGCTTATATCTACTAATACTATTTAATATCTTTTTATAATTATCTAACTAACTTACTTTATTTTACTATTTTAATAAAAGGTATTAGGGCTTAAGAATATAAACTTAATCTCTTTATCTTTTATAAGTTCTTTTATTAATTTTATAATAAGGCTTTACTTATTATCTAACTAAATATATAAGATATTTACTTACTATTAATATTTATAATATTATAGTTATTTAAAAAAGAAGTTAAATAGTATATTAATATTTTTATCTAGTAAAGATTTTCCCTTTATTATATTTAATAAGTAATAGGTTATTATAATACTAATAATATAGCTATTATAGCTTTAGAGCTATATCTAGAGGTTTATAGCTATATAGCTAAAGAGGGAGTTAACTTATATTAGCTATAGGACTTTAGAAATTATTTATATAGCTTTAAATATAGTATAAACTTTATATTCTATAGTCTTAATATTTTTAATTTTAATACTAATACCTTTCTTAAATACTTTTTTAAAAATAAGTAGGTTTAGATAATTTAATTAGTAATACTAGACTTCTATATTAGCTTATAATATAGTCTTTTTAATATTAAAGTATAAAGCTTTAATTTAGTTAGTATTTTAGGTATTTAAGTTAGCTAATTTTAGAGCTATAAGGTTATTTATATATATAAGCTTTATAAATAGTACTCTTAATCCTTTTTAGTAAAGTATTTTTATTTCCTTATTAATCCTTATCCTCTCCTTATACTATTTAATAGTAAAGATAATATTTATATAGAAATTAGAATTCTAAAGAACTTAATAAATATAGAGGGTTCTTAGATTTATTAATCTATTAATAGTAAATTTAACTTTTCCTTAGCCTCTTATAGCTATAAAACTAGTACTTACTAGGATACTATTATTATTATTAACCTCCTCTAGTTTTATAAATAGTTTTTTATTTTAAAAGAGATATATAGTAGTTAATATATTATATAAGATTAATTTAATAATATTTTTAGTAACTATAGCTAATACTATAATACTTAGTCCCTTAGCTATATTAGTATAGCCCTTATAGGTACTAGTAGATTAAAACTTAGTTTTAGGGTTTTTTATATCTCTTATAGTATTTACTATATAAGTATAAGAAGATAAGTTCTCCTCTTTTAATATCTTAGTTATATTCTCTTATATATTTTTAAATACTTTCTTAGCTTATTTCTAGTTATTTTTAATTACTAACTACTTTTTATATACTTTTTTATATTTAAATAATATTTTATATACTTTATTACTATATTTAAAATATAACTTAAAACTATAATATTTTTTTTATTTATAATACTTTTTATATTTATAAAAAAAGTATTTATTAATATTAATAATATTTATATTAGTAGCTTATTACTATTTATTATCTATTTTTTAAAATATAGTAAAAAGAATATTATTACTAGAAAGTAATAATATTAATATTATATAATTAATATATATATCTATAAAGGAGTAGAAGTTAATTTATTTTTACTTTTATTAAGTAAAGTTAAAAAATACTTTTATTATATTATAGCGGGGATAAAAGTAATAGCAGAATAGAAGAATGTTTTTCTAGTATAAGCATTATTTTATTTCATCATCTCCCTTATACAAAAGGGAGATATCTCTTAAATAAGGGGACAGACAAGTTCTTCAAGTCCTCCTATCAAGCCTTTTTTTACTATATACTTCTTTATACTTTCCATACTTATTTTTATTTATTCTCTTAGTTCTTTTATAGTTCTTAATTTAAGAATAAGTTCTTTATCTTATTTATCTATTTTTAAGGTCTTCTCTTATTCTCTAGTAACACTAGGCTACCTATTTTAGCTTAGTAAATGTCCCTAAGGTATTCTAAGTAACTACTATAAAAATAACCTAAGACCTCTCCCTATTTAAAAATTAACTTCTTTTCCTATTATAAAGTAGCTCTATTCTTATTAATTAATAGAAATTATTATTAAAACTAATATCTATTACTACTTTATAAGAGGTTTTATAGTAACTTCTTATAAAAAACTCCTATTTAACTATTTCCTTTATTAGTAATTAAATAAGCTATACTATTCTACTTTATCTAGAAGTCTAACTAAGATCTACTTAAAAAGCTCTTAAGCTTTATTTATAGGTTATTACTTTTACTATAGTAAATAAGTCTCTTAAAGTTATTTACTAGAAACTATAACTATTAATAAGGAGGATAGTATACTAGCTTATAAGTAAGGGAAGAAGATAATTATAACCTTACTAGCTTAATAGTATATAAATATATCTATAAAAAGGGATCCTATTAATTAACTAGATTTAAAAATATTAAGAGATAATAAATAATCTTAGGGGTTAAAGCTAAGTATTAAAAGTAGTTTAAGAGGCTTTAACTAAGCTTATTAAAATTTTCCCTTAAAGGAAATAGGAGTTAAGCTTACTTAGATAAAAGAGCTTATCTCTAAAGTAGTTAATTAATAGGTTTTAATTAATAATATATAGAGAATTATAACTAGGATCTTTATCTAGCTCTTCTTATTCTAGATAGCTTTAATAATAAAGTAGATATTAGTAATAAAAGCTTTTAGATATATTATAGAAATTATTTTTATATTAGTAATTAAAAAAATTATAAAAACTAATTAAGTTTTCTTTTTTAAAAAGTCTTTAAATAATTAACTAAAGATAATAAGAAAAACTTTTATAAATAGCTTTAAATATTATAAATAATAATTATTATTACCTTTACTAATTTACTTTCTATTAATATACTAAAATAATATTTACTTTCTTAATATTAGAAGCTTAATATCCTATTCTATATCTCTACTTATCTTAATACTAAGTCCTAATAATATTCCTAATAATATTATTTTAATAGTAGAGCTAAACTCCCCTCTTTTTACTAGTATAAGCTAGTCTATATTATTTAACCTATTTACTATTTTTATAGCTTAAGTAACTAGTAATAAAAAAAAGATCTTAATATTTAATAAAACTAATATTACCTCTTTTATTAAATATTATAAAAATAATATTCTATTTACTTAAAGTAATAATAAGTAGAAGTTTAGATTTCTAAAAGGAGTAATCTAAAAAGCTACTCTAGCTATATAAACTACTATCTATAAAGCTATAAAAAACTTTACTTAAAAAGAAGTTAAAAAGATATTAATTTATTAATTTAAAGATAATAACTTTAAGATTTATAAAGACTATAACTAAAGATATAATAAGCTAATCTCTAATAGTTAGCTAAATTAATAAAAAGAAGTAGTTAAATAAATATAAAATTAGTAATAGCTTACTATAAAATATAAAAAGCTATTATTAGATAATATAAAGAAATAAAATATCTTTAAAGCTATAAATAATTCCTTTTACTAAGAACTTATAGCTAATTATAATATATTTTATAAAGAACTTAAAGATAAGGATTTAAAATAGTTAATTAATTATATATAGGACACTTTTAAAATTAAGCTTAACTAAGAAAGTATATATATAGAAGATAAATATATAAGGAAGCCTAAGTAAAAGGTATTATCTTAATAGAATATCTACTTTAAAGAGGATAAAAGGGCTATTAACTATAGTATCTAGATTCTTTAATAATTATAAAAAATTATTAATTAACTATCTCCTATTAAAAAGAAGCTTATAAGCTCCTAAATTAATAAGTTAACTAAGAAAATATATAAACTATAAATCTACCTTATATAAGTAAAAAGTTAAAAGAAAGCTCTCTAGATAAATAAAAAAAGCTAGAGTAAGCTTATATTAAGGTATAGGGAATATAATAAAGTAAATATATATAATATATTAAGGAGGAGGGGTAAGTTTTTTTACTACTACTATTAAAAGAAGTACTTATAAAAAGAGTATAAAATAACTATATATAAAATAGATAATATCTATAATTATAACCTACTTATAAGTACTTTAACTTTAAATATAGAAGCTTTATATAAATACTACTAACTTTTTATTTTAAAAAAGTTTTTAATTAATATCTAGAATAATAATACTTCTTATAAAGAATTTATTATTATAATTCTATTAAATTAAGATATTTTAGAAAGAGAGAGCTATATAAAGATTAAAAGCTACTATATATAGCTAGAAATTACTAATAAAATATAATAGAAAGCTTAAAACTTCTATAATAATTTAAAGAACTTAATTTATAATAAAATAGTAATAAAAGCTTATTAGAATAATTTAAGGTATATATTAAAGAAAAATAAAAACTTTATATTTTTTAAAGTTAAATAAATAGAAAAGATAAAAGGGAAATAAATAAAAAAAGAAGAAAAAGGAATAGATAATTTCTTAATATCTATTAAAAAGAAAGAAAAGATAATAAAGTTTAATAAAACTTAGTTTAAAGTTAATAACTTCTTTATTAAAAAAAAATAAAAAGCTATAGATATCTATATAGTAGCTAGTAACTTTAAAAGGGGAAAGACTTTAATTAATTAACTAGATTCTAATTTAGAAATAAGTAAAGAAAAACTAAGAAACTTAAAACTAAGTAAATTTACTAAGGGTATTAAGGAGGTATTTTAAAAAGCTCTTAAAGATAAAACTTTAAAACTTTTAAATAAAATAGTTATAAATAAGATCCTTAGGCTTAAGGTATTTCTTATACTAGCTAAAATAATATAACTATCCCCCTAGCTTATATTAAAACTAGAAAAATAAGGTACTAACTTTACTAATAAGATCTAAATATAAGTTTTAATTAGTAAACTTATAAAGAAGAAGGACTATTAAAAAAAGAAGCTTTTAAAAAAAGTTAATATAATTATATTAAAAATATCTAAAGTAAAAGCTAAAAATACTTAATAAGTACTTATAGATCTCCTTATAAATATAATTAAGGACTTCCTTAGAAGAGGAAAAGCTATTAATTAATAAGATCTAAGTTATATAGTAAATATAATAATACTATAAACTAAGTTTAATCCTACTAAAATATATTTAGTATAGTACTTACTATATATAAAACTAAAAATTAGTAAAGTTATTAATAATAATATTACTAGTATTTTTAATATAAGAATAGAAATTAATATTATTTATACTTTTTATATAAAAAAGAATAAGCTTCTTTATATTAAAACTAATATAATCTTATATCCTTTTAGAAATTAATAATTACTTTCTCTAAAAAAGTATTATAAGATAACTATATAAATTAGAAAGTAAAAACTTTTTATAAAATTCTATATCTTTATAGATAACTTCTTAGCTACTTTAATAATACTTAGAATACTTTTTATAAAAGCTTTATATTTCTCTTTTAACTATAATAACCCCTCTAGCTCTATTAGAAAAGAGGTTATTATTAATAAGACCTAGTTTATTATACTACTCCTAGAACTACCTAAAGTAATTAATTATTAAAAAAACTAAAAAAAAATCCCCTATTAGAAGAGATTTCTTAGATATTATATTAGCACCTATACTATTATCTCTATTAGATCTTTTTCTACTACTTATTCCCAAAGACATTTTATTAAATATTAAAAAGTCCTTAGAATATAATAAATATATTATATATAAAGTACTATATAAAATAACTAAATAAGTATATTAACTTCTTACTAAGTTAGAGGGGAGGAGCCTTATATATAAAAAGGCTTTTAGCTTTAAACTATTACCTAATATTAAAATAAATAAAGATAAACTAGCTATATACTAGTTAATTAATTAATATTTAATAAGTAAAGTAGAAATATTTAAAATAAAAGATCTAGAGTTAGGTATCTAAGCTTAAAAAGCTATTAATATATAAACTTTATATAAGTTAAAGGCTTTTAAAGTTTACTTTATTAATAATATACTATCTAATAGATTAACTTCTAATATAGACCTAAAGTAGAAACTAAATATATTTAAGTATATAAAAAAATATTTTAAGGCTATTAAATATCTAAAGTTTATTACTTTATAGTTTTCTAAGCTCTTAAGAAGCTCTAGACTAATAGCCTTATATTTAGAAATACTTTTTACTAAGGTAGAGCTTCTAATTAAAAAAGAAGAAGTTAATCTTTTTACTAAAATTTTCTATAATAGAGAGAAAGCCTTAATATAAAAGTTTTTAGAAATAGGCTATATTAAGCTAGAAGTTATACCTTCTTAAAAAATTAAAGTTATCTTATATAAGGTATAGTAAGTACTATTAATCTATATCTTATTAACTATATTTAAACTAATTATCTCTATTTTAAAAGAAAAAGTAAATAAGATACTATTAGAGTAAGGTTATAAGCTATATAAAAATAAAATCTTTTTTATTATAAAAAAAAATAGTAGATATTAGTTAATTAATAACTATTAAAAAGTAAACTAAGTATTAATAAGGGATATCTTTACTTCTCCTAAAGTAGAGGAATTTTTAAAATAGATAGTATAATATATTATATTTATACTTATTAATTTATTTTCTAGTTATAATTAGGTCCTATTTATAGAAATAAGCTAAGACCTTATAGCTTTTAACTCTCCTATTAAACTATTAAAAATATATATATTACTATAAGAAGCTACTAACTTTATTAACTAGTTTATAAAAATAGTTACTATAATTTTCTATAATTTAATACCTTATATTATAATAATATATCTTAATAATATTATAGTAAAAAGACTAATAAGTACTTATAATAATAAGGAAGTATATAAATTACCTAGTATAAAATTATATATTTTTAAATACTTATAAAATATTAATAAAATACTATTAAACTTAAAACTAGCTAGTTATATAACTTTTATAAAAAAGATAAAGTAATTAAAGTTAGCTTATAATATTATAAGATATCTTTATAATTATAGAAAGAGGTTATTTATAAGTTAAAATATCTAGAAGATTATAGAGTAGTAAGCTTATAAGAATATTAAAGAAGTTTAAGGTTTCTTTAAGATTACTAGATTTTATAAAATATAAATATTTAAATATACTATTAAAGCCCTACTACTTACTAAACTTTTAAAAAAGGGAGCTATCTTTATTTAGATAGTTAATTAATAAGAGGCTATAGATTCTTTAAAGAAAGCTCTTTTATTAAAACTAATTTTAAAAGTCTTAAATTACTTAGTAAATATAGATTTTATCTACTTAATTATAGATACCTCTTTATTAAAGTAGAAAGCTATCTTTATTTAAATCTTTAAAATTAAATAGTATTCTATTTAATTTAAAAGTAATATCTAAATACTTACTAAATAAAACTATAACTAAACTAAATATAAATACTAAAAAGTTCTAGTTATATTTAGAAAACTAAGAGTATATTTTATAGAAATCTATTTTATCTTTAAAACTAATTATTAAGTTTTTATATATTAACTTAATAATTAATCTTCTAAAATTCTAAGTATACTAATTACTTAATAGATTACTTATATCTAATTATTTAACTTTAAGGTCTACTATATCTAAAGAAAAGATAATATTATAATAAATACTTTCTTAAAGAAAGAACTAAGTCTATCTAATATATAAGAAAGAGATAATAAATAAGACTTAAATAACTTTATTAATTAATAGATCCTCTATATAGAGGTCTTATAGCTTTTTAATAATATTTACTTTAATAAATATTAATAAATTACTTAATTCCTACTTTCTTTTAAAAGGCTACCTAGGATAACTATTAAGAAATATTATACTTTTAGGAAAAGAGTAGTAAAGTTTAGAGTTAAGTCTAAGATCTTATAGCTAAGAAGTTATAATAGTTATAGTAAAAGGAAAGTAATTGATAGTAAAGAGGAAAAGAAAACTATTTAGTAAAAATAGTATTAAAAACTAGAATATAGAAGGAGAGATAATATATTTTAATTAATTAGTAGGTTTTACTATTAGGAAGGCCTTTAGAGATAGGTAGTAGAAAAGATTAAAAGCTACTTTAAATATTAGAAGTTTAACTTTAAGAGATTTTAAGATTATTTAATTTTAACTTCTTTAGGCTATCTATTTTAAAAAGTTTATATAAATATCTAATATATATCTTCTAGCTATAGATATTACTATCTAGTAGAGGTAAAATATAACCTAACTAGATATATTATAGCTAGTAATCTAGTAAATATTATAGTAAAAGCTATTATAAAATAATTTTTAAAGTTAGTTATTAGTTTCTTTAGTTTCCTAATTATTATTATTATTAATAGTAAACTAGAAAATAAAAAGAAACTATTAAAACTATTAAAAAAGTATAATATCTACTAAGTATAGATTTTAGTATATAACCCTTAGGTAAATAAAATTATTAAAGCTAAATATTATAGCTTTACTAATATTTTTATAAAATTAAAGAGAGGAGAGAAAAGATAAGTAAAGATTTTTAACTTTATTTTATTAGCTAATAGAGTTACTACTAAGATATTAATAAAATATAGTCTATTCTACTTAGTCTTTAGATATAAGCTAGTATTACCTATAGAGATCTAAATCCCTATATAGTAATTAATTAACTAGGAAGAAGTTATAGACTATATCTAGCTTATCTTATTAAAAGTTAGAATCTTTAAATAAAAAGAAGCTAATATAGAGCTAGTATAGTAAAGAGTTACAAAATACTATAAAAAGCTAGCTATAAAAATAAATAAAAATAATATTTTTAAAAAAAAAACTAAACTATTTAAAACTAAAAACTTAATATTCCTATATAATAATATAAAGTAAAATAATATATTTACTAAAAACAAGTTTAAGCTAAGATAGTATAAATTATTTTATATTACTAAAATCTATAAAAAAGGGAAGAGTTTAAAGCTTAAAGAGCTTAATAGTATATTAATTAATAGCTTCTAGCTATTATATTAAGTTAAAAAGTTCTTTAATAATAATAGATAGTAAGTAAGTAAGATAGACTTACTAGATAATACTTTAATATTTAAGAATATTAATAAGGTTTTAAAAAAAGAAGATAATTATAATTCTCTACTATACTTAAAAGTTTAACTTTTATAGAGGTCTAATTTTAATTTAGATAAATATAAAGACTTTACTAGTTAGAGAGAGGATTAATAAGGTAAGAAGATATAGTATAATATATTAAATAATAATTAGTTAAAAACTTTTTCTTTATTTAATATTTATTATTTTTATAGTTTAAACTTATTATCTAAAGTTCTTATCTATTCCTCTTTTTATTATAAATTATTCTCTATTCTTATTTTCTATTTATATTTTAATTAATTAACTAAATTAAATTTACTATCTCTTTATAGAAATAGGAGTAGAGATAGAAAGTTATCTTCTAAATACTAATATAGAATATTATTAGAGAGGCCTATTACCTTAAGTAGTACCCTAGTAATCCTTATTAAAAAAGTTAATATTATATTTAAAATTATTACTATCTTCTATATTCCTAGAGTATCTATTTATAGTTAGAACTAAATAACTATATTTATAAGCTTTTATATAAAAAAAATAGTTTATATAAGCTTTATTCTAATAGCTATTTAAGAAAATATATTTATTAAAAGAAGATATAATTAATATAAAAGCCTTAGAAGGTTAAGTAAATCTAATAGATGATAGCTTATAAGTATACTTATTATAAATAATAGAATTTTAATAGCTATAAAAAGCTACTATAAGCTCTTTAGTATAATTACTTTAATATTTAAAAAGCCTCTCTATTAAGATCTTATAAAAGTAACTAATTATCTTTAAAATAAATATATAATTATAAGCTTTTAAAACTAATTTTAATTAACTTTAAGTATAGATAGCTATAAAAATAGCTTTTATAATTATATCTAATTTTAATAAATAATAAAAGAAGTTAGTAGCTATACTTTTAGTATTATACTCTTTAATAGTTTTATAGTTAATTACTTACTTTAAAAATATAAAATTAAATATCTTTTAAATATAGATAATCTTATATAATTATAAAATAGTTAATTAATTAGTTCTTTAATTTTTAATACTATAAAAAGAGTAGTTAAGTAAAACTTATATTAGAGGCTACTTTTAGCTCTACTTACTATACTTTAAAGTTAAAAACTTTAATTAGCTAATTAATAAAAGGAAATTATATTTTTAAATTAAATTTTTAAAGATAATTATTATTAGATATAAACTCTTACTTATATAGGTTTTTAGCTTAAGATTAGCTTATAGTAATAGTAGTTATTAAAGAAGAAAGTAATAAAAAAGGTATAAGGTAGATTATTTTAAGTAAACTATTTAAAAAGAAGATAATTATCTAAAAGAGAAAGAAATTAAATTAGTAAAAATAATTTATTATAAGTTATTTACTATTAAATCTTAAAATTATAAGCTATAATAGTAATTATAAGATAAATTATTATAATAAATAAACTTACTTATACTTCTTCTTTTTTCTAATACCCTAATACCTTTATAGCTAATTACTATAATCCTAATCCCTTTATAAAAATATACCCTCTTATCTTACTCTCTCCCTCTCCTACTTTCTCTTCTATATACTTTTACTTTTATTTAACTTTCTAAATTTAATATCTTTTCTTTTCTTTTTAGTAATATAATACCCTCTTATATAAAACCTCTTAGCTAATAAGTTAAAATCTAATTTCCTAAACTTCTACTCTCTAGCTATTATAAGTAGCTTATATTTAAATATTTTAATATCTTATTAAGAGGGATTAATTATATAGTAATAAGCCCTTAATAAGTTACCCTCCACCTAAGAGATAAAGTAAAACCCTTCCTTAAATAATTTAACTTCCTCTAATAGTAGAAATACTTAGATATTAAAGAAATTACTTAAAAAGAAGATACCTATAAGATATTATTTTAAGATTTTATAGATAACCTCTATACTATAAATAAATAGCTAGTAAAAGAAGATTAGCTAAATAAGGAAAAAGTTACTATTAATCTAGTTCTTATTACTTTAAAACTAACTAAAGTTAAAATCTATTTATTATACTATTTCCTAAATAAAGCTAGTTCTCCCTCTTTAAGATAGTTAATTAACTATAAAAAAGAACTTTTTAATTATAATTAGATAAATAAAATACTATAAGTAAAAGAAAACTAATTCTATATCTTTATCTTCTATTATAAAATAAACTAATATTAAACTTTAAATATCTAAGATAACTAAAATAGTAAATTTTACTACTAGGATACCTTTAAAGATAATAAGGTAAGATAAAATAATATTATTATATAAGTATAAAAGAAGACTTTTAAGTCTTATAATACTTAAAAATACTTTTTACTAATAGTCTTCTCCTAATATCTTTAAACCTCTTAAGAGTATAGCTTATTATATATCTTTAATATATTCTTCTTCTTTTACCCTTAATATTAAATATATATTATAAAAGGAAGTCTAGTAAGTACCTATCTAGCTAGAAGCTAGAGAGAAGAAGAGTATATTATAAAAATAAAAGTAAGAGGGGAATTTAGATAACTTATAAAATAGCTTAAAAAGTTAATTTATATCTTTTTTAATAATTCTATTAATATTCCTTTAAACTTATTCTTTCCTCTTACCCTTAAGAAACCTATAAGACTACTATATTATAAGATTAATTAAAGATACTTTACCTAATATAATATAAAATTTAATTCTAAAGATAAAGCTAAAAAACTAAAAGTTAGTATTTAAAAAAGAGAAGTACTAAAAAAAAAAATCTAGGATTTAACTAAATAGATTATTAAAAGAAAAGAGGGTTTATAAGTAATTAATATTTCTAAACTTAGAAAAATAATTAAAATAGGGAAAATTAATTTTCTATAAACTATTAATTAATAAATTATAAACTATAACTTATATAGGGAAGCTACTCTTAAAGGTTTTCCTTTATAGCTATATCTATTAATTATTAGCTCTCTTAAAATAGTTAAGTCCCTATTAGTTATTAAGTCCCTACTTATTATTAGATCCCTATTAGTTATTAAATCTCTTTAAAAGGGTACTCTAAAAAGCTTAGAAATATTAAAAATAATTAATTAACTAAATTCTACTATTAAGACTAGCTAGAAAATAATTAATATATTTAGTAAAAAGATAAAGTAAAAATACTTATTTTAAAAATCTCTTAAACCTACTAAGTCTTCTAAAAAGGCTATTAACTTTAGTATATCTTAGTAATCTACTTAGCTAAGTTCTTACTCTCTAGCTATACTAAATACTTTAATATAATATCTTTATTTAAAAGAATCCCCTATAAAACTATTAAGTCCTATACTACTAGTTCTACCTTTACTATTACTAATCTACTATAACTTAAAAGAAAGATTATTAAAGTTAGCTATTAAAGATTTTATTAATAGCCTAATATTTAAAATAATTTAATAATAGACTAGGTCTTCTACTATAGTCTTTATATATAATTAAGTTCTATATTCTTAAGATATTAAAAATAAAGAACTAGATATAGATAAGTTTTTAAAGTAAGTAAATACCTTCTAGAAAATAAAACTAATTAAATA